>JAAEAF010008376.1:0-34882 GCA_011037195.1 Triatoma infestans
GTCACTATTATTGTCAATATCCCCTCCAATTCTCAGTATTGATACATGAAAATCAGAAAATCCGGATTTCATCAATACTCTTATCAATACCGACCGTCAATACAATTTTTTCACCTTACACGGTCAATATTATTGTCAATATTACTGACCGTGAAGAGGCCGCTTAAGATCAAAACCATCAAAGGAAAGTGCGACTGTAATAACAGTTCATTTCTTCTGTTCCTATTCTTCTGTTCATTGCTAACAGTTCCTATTCTGTAAAAAGTCGCACTACCGAGTAACCGATTTTCTTCAAATTTGGAATTCTATGAATGCTTCTAATATACGTATATTAATCTAGTGAAGGGAGTAAAACCATACATTGTACTGAAGTGGTAATTTAAAAGGAAAGCATAAGGTTATCGTTCCCTCAGAATTTAGCAAAGCGGTAAGTTCAGGTTCAGGACCGATTTTGACCAAAAACCTTGCTATCGGGCTCCTCTGATAGAACGAAAACAAAAAATCTTATATGTGTTATGCTGACCACACATCACACCAATTTGTAACCGCCACTTATTTTGGACAATGAGGACCACCCCGAAAACGTGTATTTCCGATGAAAACTGGACACTATCGCATTGTAATGAAAGTAAAAATTGCTATAAGGGAAAATTTTTGGAGTGTTTCGGGAAAATTGTTGAAAAAGAAGAGAGGCATAACAAGTTGTAAATAAAACTTTCATAATACTGAGAATAATATCAAGATGGAAAAAACCTATGAAGAGCAAGAAAACTCAGGGAAAAAGAAAGGACAATAACAAATAAAATAGAGAGCCGTGAGAAATGACAAAGAAGTGGATTATAAGTAAAAAAAAAAAACAAAAAAGAAAGGTTACTCTGTACAGCGAGGAGAGGAGGACCATTACTCTGTGAGATGATAGAGTCATAAATCTGTATGGAAGGGAGAGGTCTAGAAAGAACGGCGGTATGTTAGGTTAGATAGCAGTGAGTAGTGACTGGCGGGGAGCGAGCAGTGACAGCATGATGAGCTACTGGCAGTAGTACCGGCAGGTCCTTGGTAAACATTACTGGAGGAGAGATAGAGTACTGCTCACTCCCAGACAGTGCCGCGCCAACATAGAATGAAACTGTGGAAGAACAAGGAAATAGATCTCGGTGGCAGGCGATCTTTGCACATGTCACCTGGCCACCGCCTCCTCCTCCTCCTCCTCTCCTCTCAAAGTAAATGATATTCGGGGGTGGCAAATACATTCACATAATTTTCCAGGCGCACTACAAGATCTTTTTAAAACAACTCTCATGTCATTCTGAAGCATTACCTAATATTTATAACTTCCAGTTTTTTACTTTCTCTTACTAAGAGTAATTCTGAAAAATTACATTGTTCACCGGAAATTGATATTTTGAGGTATGTACGGAAATAGAAAAAGGTTTTAGAAACTAACGTTTCATTATATTTTTGAAAATGTTCCAAATATTTTCCTTAAAATCATCATAAACTACTCACATAAAAAAAAAACTATTACTTTTATATTCAAACATTTGTTTAAGTGGAGAATTATTTATTCGGAAGTTGCGCAGGCGGTAAAGGTTAACTGTCCACTAAGTGCCATTACAATAAAATTCACGATTTTATCACCTATATAATTATTAATCTACATTAACTGCATTGCCAGAATTTCAAATTGAGAGCAACTGGTGTACATGCAAGTGCGATTTTATCGACTGAAATTCTGAAATGTTTAGTGACTTTCTTGTAATAAAAAAAAGCTCCAACGGATTTTCGTAAAGTTTGGAGAGCTTATTGCAGATCCAATGTCCTATGGCGCAACAGCCTCTGAAGGGCCAAGAGGGCGATTTATATTGGGAAGCGTGTGGTAAGCACGCCGCGGTTCCATCGCTGTTTAGTTCCGGCCTTCTCTACCTAGCTGCGCCATCAACTGTAGCTTCCTACTTTTTCTCACGATGCTGGATCAACACCAACTTTGCCCTCACGGGAATCGAACCCAAATTTGTGCCAACTAACGCATGAGGACATTACAATAATGCTATGATTTTGATGGTAATTTTTTTTTTTCACAAAAAAATTATGTTTAGAATGGCTTGGAGGATCTGAGATCATTAATTTGAAGTTTTCTATGGGATTGTCTGAGCGATGGTCCACAAAACAGTTACATCCAGGTGGCTTCTATCTGCCTCGGTTCTCCATCATCTCAGTGTATGATTAATATCTAAACATTCACATTTGAAGATAATTTATCAATTATAATTTAATAAAAGTAGCGAGAGAAGGCAAGGCAGGCCATGTAGTGTTTCTAGACCATGTGACATTTTCGCGATTTTTCTCGGAAGCGGCTCCCATAGACGGAGAACTGGACTTGCCGCTAAAAAACATTACATCAGATACTCTCCAATAGCATACGAAGAGTGAAAACAGCCTTAATTTATAAACGGGCAGTAAGATTTACAATCTAAGTTTACACAGTCTGACATGTATTCATTTGTAAAAGTATACAAAGTGGGTAAGTCTCTATGTAGATCCACAACCAAAATTTCTTGAAGCTCGGCAACTGAAGGTACTGCAGCCAACTTTGGTCAAAAGAATACGAAAATCATGATTCCATAAGCTTTTATAATACTATTATTATGCTGGAAACCATTAATACACTTGGGCAACCGAAGCAGATAGAAGCAACCTGAATGTAACTTTTTTGTAGACTACCAATAGCAGCACCGTAAATCCCCCTAGTGAACTTGAAATCTTATTTTTCCGGAAATATTAAAAAAAAGAAGTCAGGATCTGTGTAACGGCAACGGCAAGAGAGAGAACTCAGGTCCGACAGAGAGAAAAAAGGCCCTCTCTGGTACTCTCTCACTTGAGCAGGCTAGAGTGGGAGAACCTGCATATAAGCCAGTGGAACATCTATCTAGAGATCTATCTATCAGATTCAACCATCTAATCGCATCGTGTCATATCTCTACTCTCACCTTTTATTCTATAAAATCATTACAAGTCCAGTGCAGTTTGTGTAAGCTTATAGCTATATTATAACAGTGTCTTCATATCTCGTCTAATTAATCAAACCTAATTTCTCTCCTCATTAACTCCATTATAATCTGCAAAAAACCCTTACTTTCATCATGTCGGAGAGAGAATGGCTGTATCACTGCGACCTAGGTGTTAATTTATTTAGGTATTTATATATACAATATAATCGTCTGAAAAATGAACGTGAACGGAATTGGCCCCCAGTACGTGGAAGGTTCGCTAAATCCAAGTAAGAGCATACTTCGGCTACCTCTGCAAGCAACTGGTGGAAGCGTCAGTGTAAGTTGTGTTGTCAGGGATGGCCTCAGGGGTGCCGAGACCCCTCAAGAATCCACGTCCTATTAAGGAAATTACTTTCATCAGTCAAACCAACACAATGTTCACTTACAATACACTAACAAAGTGCCGAGATCAATTTTCGATAGAAATCATCATAACATAAATTCAAAATTGTCTTTTAAATTTACTAAGCCACATCATGGGATTAAATGATAGAATCATTATTTTATTGCTAATAAAATTTTTAATTAATTATGGGAAAAATATTTCACTAAATAAAAGAATGTGACAGGTTGTGATAATAATCTGTTGGCGTTTGTGTACAACGTGACCTGATAAACAGATAAATACCTGAGACCAGAAGAGAATGTGAAGAGACATGGCCATGGAAGAGACAAGGGAGTGATGGAAAGGGTTTAAATTCTTGAGTTTAAAGCAAAGCTTTAAAAGTGGTAAAAGCGGAATATTCGGAGTGTGAGGAATATACCACAAAATATGCTTATACGACACAATGTTAATATCGCTGTACTATACCAAGAGTGGTGTGTGTGTGTGAATGTGTATAGAAATACTAGGAGAGGGAGGTTTTTGGAGAAGTAGCGGCTTCAAAATGGCACTCTGGAAGTAGTAAGGACACGGTGAGGAGGGACATAGAAATTTATTTCAACAGGCAAGATGTTGAAACATGGTAACCAAGAGTACTGGGTTTGTTATGTGGGTGAGAAAGTGGTACACTGAAGGAATGGTGTCTGAACTGTGGAATTTTACTCTGTCTCTCTCTTCAATGCGTTAAGTCCTGGCATCGACCATTGGTTTGAGAGTGTGCAACGTACATACAGGGTTTACTTGGTGAGATATAGTCAGCCAGTAAAGGTTGCAGGTATTATAGAGAGAGGAACTTGGTGGTGGGGAGTGGGTGGTTTGTTGGGTAAATTTAATTAATGGAGGAGGCGGCATAGTCTATATATACTTCTGTGTGTGTGTGTGTGTGTATGTGTTTGTGTCTATGTTTTCACAGCAGAAGGCGGCACTAAACCAACATACAGTCAAGCACAAACATACACACAGCCAACTCTGCCAGCACTACAAAGTACTTTCATCTACAATAGCATTCTTGCTACAATTCTCTACGGCTCCCCAGGCAAGAACATCAATGAAGAAGCATGTTTCCTCTTAAAAGTACCTGAATCACATTCCTCTCTACTTGGAACATCTTCAAGTCGTCGTCTCTACTAACAAACACAGCTGAGGTTGTTGTATTCCTTTTATATAACTCAAGAGAAAAACTATGTACTCAACTGCAAAAGAGAAAATTCTCTTCATTTAAATCATTTTGTAAAGAAAATTTTTCAACAGTTCAGAAAAGGCAGTTCAGAACATTCCAATGGTTTTGCACAGTAGAACAATTTCAGAATTCTCAGTTTTACAGATGAAAGATCACTACTTAATGAGCCATAAGGTTCAGGCCAATAACAGAAGGTTATGGAAAAAGCATGTACAATTAGACCGGAGATTTGCGAGCTTTCTGATCATTTAAGAAGACCTCCCTACAGTAGAATGCATAGGAAGAACCTATATGTCTGAAAGCATTAATGAACCCTCATCTGGATGAAATAGGACTTATTGATAAGGCACTTTGTATTAATAATAAATAGCTTCCATATATTTATTTACTTCCACTTCACCGCTTTTGTCCTTTCCGCATCGTTATTAATTATTATATGTAATCTGTTGCACTTCAGGTGACAGAACGCTCTCATCCGCTCTCATCAATGCTTAGGCAACACCATTTCAATATCTTTTTTGATTTCCAGCATTTATATTAAACATATATACGAGAATAATGATTAAAGGTGATATAAAAATTATTATTTCAATAAAAATTCCGTAATACATATACAGTAATGTAGTATTATAATTTTAGGGATGTAGTTAATGATGGATAAGTTTAGAGATAATTCACTAGTGATATGACGAAGAATATATATATGGAATAGGAAGCAGTCTTCAGGTTGACTGTGACTGTGATTAATTAGCACGGTGTATATGTGTTTTGTGTGTATATATGGAAGGAGTGTATCGTGTTTGTCACCATTACTTGTACTCAGTAGCCTGTTGCAAATCTAACTACACAGTAATACTTACTACACGAGCTGTTTATCATACGTTACTGTTTAGCATATCAACTGTACATGAACTATCATGGCGACATATACTCGAGAACTCTCTCACTCGCTCCCTCTCTGTCACTAAGTATATATATCGCGATATATATATAAGACGCGGTGAGGTGCTGCACCCTGCAGGATGACCACAGTAACCGCGCTCTGTACACTATTTCACCACGTTTGCATCTAACACGTTATCTATACTTCTGTCTCTACACTGCGCGCGCGCGCGCGTGTGTGTGTGTGTATATGTCACTCAGCTCTTCACACAGTACTGTTCTCTAATCTAACCTTCTACTTTTAACCTCTCAAGCGACTTCTGTGTTAAGTTCTGTGTCTTACTTTCAAACGCGGCTTTACCATTAGAGGAAAAGCGCTGCTTATGGTCTCGTTACTTACACGATACAATCACATCCCTGATTAAACCACATCCCTGAACTCTTTCAATTTTATGTTCTGTCGAAAATTTGGCAATATACAACACAGCCAATATACAATAATTTCAGTGCTATCAAAATTTAGAAAAGTTCCTTATCAAAAGTCTTGGAAAAGCTCCGTAAATACCTGATGGACATTTGAAGAATGGTTAAGTCTTTAGAGTAATACGGGAAATGATTTTAAGACAGTCGCCAGAGGTCATTTTAAGGATACCAAACGGCTACCATTTTTCTGGAGTTCTGCAAAATTTATTTGATAATAAAAGTTAAATATGTTAAAAGTACTATAAAGATGAAAAGGAAATTACTCAATATAAAGAAAAATATAAAAGTTGCAGAAAAACATTCCACTTTTCTGACAGTTTGTAAACCCAGAGCTATTGTGTTTCTTTATCTGCATTAGTGATCATGTGTGGGACTTCGAATTCGGAAATGTTAACGAGATGGGAAGTGGTAAAAAAATGAAACAAAATAAACCAGCTGGTGACCAGAGGCAATGAAATTCAGCTAAACACTTATAATGGAAACGTCTCGACAGTCCAATCACGCTGTACTCATCCAAAGTGCCCCTAAAGGATTGTCAGAGGTCTATCCTTTAGCAAGCAAGAAAAAAGGATATTCTGGATGGAATTTGGTGATATTTATAATTAACAATCTGTGCTGTTTTCAACCATAGACTCTAGGAAGGTTCATTAGTAGTTATTGAGCTCATCCAGGCATAAGGGCTCCCATGCATTGTACTGTAGAAGTATGAAAGTATTCTACATATAGCTATTGAAGGAGAAGTATGTAAGTCTCCTCAAAGGATCAGAAATCACGCAAATCCACGGTCTTATTCTACATAGAGAGCAGAGTGGACAAAAAAAATGAATTTGGTTTAATAGTTAGTTATATATTAAACTGTGAGTAAAGTAATGCTTTTTTATACCCGAATTAAGGTATTGTCCAGCGAATGTGGCAACTGAGCGAGAGTGGAAAAGTACTTTATTCACGTGTTGAATATTACATTTTTTTCGCAATCTATTAAATTAATTATACGAATAAAAAAAGTGTAAAGTTTCAGATTCTGAGGAGTCAAATACTTGACAACTGTACACTAAAACCTGCTCTCTTTAGTATAACCTCATATCCTTTGATATTTGGGACTCGTTTTGATGTACGACCTTTTTTCGCGGATTGCCGCTAGATATCGGGATAACTAGGGTTGAATAACATTACTTTTCTTCACTTGTGTGAAAAAGTAATTGCTACTTTTACTTACTACACTGGCGATTAAAAGTATAACTTTACTCACTATTTATTATTTAATAATTATCACATTATTACATGTGATAATGCAGGTACTGTTGCGTTAAAAAAATTATTAATTGTTCTGCTAAAATTGATATTTGGGAAACAATTTATATGGTAGTTTAACTAAATTAATGTTAAAATGGGCAACATTAAGTATGGTAGGGTTAAAGGGACCATAGTGAAGGGCCACTATAGTTAAGAGGGTTTTGGTGCCTTAATTAATTGAAAGTAGCGGCCCGAGTTGGCGGTCGTGTTAAGGGGGCGATGGTTGGAGGCGGCGGGCGGCAAACAGGGAACTAGCCGTGGGGCGGCAATAGAACGGAACTAACTACAAAGAGGGAGAAGACAAAGGATTGGTATGCCCCGACCATTCTGGGCGGGGTACCTGCCGGGACGTTCTCTTACAACACTCTAACTAGTTCATACTGTTAGCGCTAGTGCGTTAGCACACTATCCAGGTCCTGTTGTTGTCGTCTACAGACACGCAGACATACACAATCTCTCTCCGGTGGACAACTTGCAGCACAAAGTAAATTAGCAACCTTTCCTACCCAACCTCCAAGATTCTCCATCTCCATCTAGAAATGGGTCTTCTACATTCAATACCTTTTCTCACTTAATTACTATTCATTTATTTGTCACTTTACAAAGGTAGACGCCGGTATGATTGAAATAAGAAAAGAAAAAGAAATCTGGTGTGATACACTCACATAACTTATAAGTGGAGAACTGTATATTGCATACTGAAATAACAGTTGAATATTATTAATTACAAATATTATAAATCTCCCAGAACTTTTAAAATCAAATTGCCAGAAAAATGTTGCAAATAAAAATGATATCATAATTAACAGAAAATCGTTGGAACCATTTCTAGTAATGGTAGGTAATGGTTCTAATAATGGTAGGTAATGGTTCTAGTAAAGGTAGCAAAAAAAAAAAAAAAAAGTTTCAGGTTTCTGCGGTTTTCCGTTTTTGAATTATGCTCTGACCACACCCAATGACCAACTTCTAAAAACCACTTCTTCCTTTTCAGGGGAATTAACACATTATTTACGGTGAAAACTCAATTTCTACAATAAAAGAAGAAAAAAATAAATCACATTTCAGGATTTCTTCTGAAATGAGACTCGAGTAAATGCTCAACTTTAATATTCAGGAGCCAATATCTCTATGTGAAGAGATTCCTGGATCATGAACTAAAAGAAAGAATCCATTCAGTGGGAAGCTTCGAAAAGTTGCAAAATTTCAAAGAAGTTTCAAAATTTTCCAAGATCAAACTTGCATTCCCATTTGTTGTGGTGGTTGGTTCCGCAGAGCTGGAAATCATCAGAGACATTTTCCATGGTAGCCTGCTTCATTTTGTGGTCATCGACCGGTTTCGGGCGTTCGCCCATCTTCAGGATGCGTTTTTTTTGACAGTGTGACAACACAGACTCGCACACAATTAGTTTCACACTAACTCAGTTAATACAGGTACTGTAATTTGGGCTCATGGCTATTAGGGAAACAAAGGCAAAAACTCCGTTAATTAATACAATGCTACTTGGCCAACGTTTTGTTAGAGAGAGCATTCCCTCAGACAGTCTGCCTGCCTTCTCCTCAACAATACAGATCTGCATTCTGCTCCAAAACCAGAAACACTTCAGGAATCCCCCTTTCAAATCAGGGCCAGATTAAGTTAAAAACGTAAGAGCTTTGCATTTATTCTAGATAAACATCTGATTTATTAAGATACAGTTGTGAATATTATAAACCATATTAAATCATTAGAAATATATTTAATTGCAAAACAGTGGTGCTCTCTTCATTATTATTTAAACATATATACGCTTCCAAGCCCTTTTACTAAACCCTCTTGCTACTACGAGAACACACAAACGACTCAACACACCAACAACATTTCATTACTATATTATGTAATATTTCAATCACTAATTCACGATAGCAAAATTAGTTTTATTTATATTTAGTTTGGCTGTTTGTCAAAAGCCCCTCCCCCGCACTAAATTACACGAACCAACTTTCTACACTTTCCACTCATTTTCTAGTTTAATAATCTGTTATAATTATTAATTGAGTTGTTTTTCATTTCTACCACTCTTCACATTTCCCAACTTGGAAAAAATTTCCCGTCCTGTTTTCTTTGCAAGCATACCTTACTCTACAACCAAACAATAACCTCCTCAAACATTTAACTCTCCATTCTTCGTTTAACAGGTATCATATCTTTTTCTAATATTGTTTCATTGTTTTATGTTTTAATTTTATCATACAATTTTCTTGATAACCATATTTTTTGTTTTGTAGTTCCTGAGGAAGGACACCAAAGTTGTACGAAACGTCGAAAAAACTTTTTTTTAAAAAATTAAAAGTTTTTTCTTCTTTGGCCCAGCCAACTAAGTTTTTAGCTTGTAATTTTATTAAGTATAATACATGTATTACGTATTGTTAGTTTGAAGATAATTTGTCATTTACAACTTTGTTAATTGCAATAAGTGAAAGAAAATCTTGTAAGTGTTACGCAACAGTTTCTCTTTAATTTTTCTTAATTAAACTTACGGGTTAACATAAAGTTAACCGAATTCAATTAAACTTCATGTAAAGTGTCTCTCATTCATTTGTTTGAATAATAATTTACTCAATGGAATTAGAAAAGTGTTCGGATTAAAAAAAAAGAAAAATCATTGAGGGTTTAATTGAAGATTATTTATATCTTCAATTCTACTCAGATATGGTAAGTTCTAATTTTATTGGTCAGTTATTTTCCCCTGTTTATCCCGCAAAAAGAAGAAAAAAAAAAAGGACAAGTTTAACCGTAAAGACCATTTTTAGAGGTAGATGTGTATGTGTGTGTGAACACGGAGCTGGAATGAGTACGGGGGGCAAATCCTCGAGTTGTAAACTGAATTACAATAAAATAAACTAAAAAAAAAATGAAAACAGAAAATGCCGTAGATGTGACGTAGTAGAGCTGGAGGAGTGTGTACTAAGTATTTAAACGGTAATACGGTTAGGGAGATATAGTGAGCAGCAACAGCAGGCAGTGTGTGCGTGAACATGCAGGCTGGAACATGTCGCCAGGATTCTGACCCCCCCTACACTGCTACTATAGCATGCTCCCACCATCATGTGGGGGATTATATACACTAGCGCTCTCTACAACATAAACCTCGATACTAACACTCTCCTCTCTCTCACTCAATCACTCCCTCTCTCTCTTGCAGTGAATCAAATAAAAAATCCTGTGCTACACTTCACACTAGCACTCAGAACCTTTTTTAATCCTTCCTTTTTTTTATTAAATTATATATATATATATATATATATATAAAACAGCGTACGTTTAAAAAAATGAAATCGTTTACCCACCCTAAAAGTTTTATCTTCTAAAGTATGGTAGCGGGGGGAGGGGCACAAAAAAATAATAAATTTAATTTATTTAAAATTCTTTTTAAATTCACTTACAGATATATTACTTTATTCTTGGTCTGTGTATGTCACTATAACTTAAAAATTGAAATTCAAACAGGAAGCTCAAACTTAATATTCCGCTCTAGTTCCCAACCATCGCAGCATCTGAAGATAAGGTTTCGGACAAAATTCATCAACCGAAAGTATGACTTTACTGAATTTGTTTTCAATTTTCCCCCAGTTTTCCTTAAAAACGGCTCCAACGATTTTCCTTAAACTTTAGTATACTACTATCTACTATACATAAATATTATTTATCACTTTTATTTGTGACATTAACATTATTGTTATATTTTGGGGGTGTACTGAGGGAACATAACATACGAGTACAGCTTTCCTCTAATGTACTTACTTCAGTTCAATGTATGTATTGTTCTACTAATTATATCTTATTAATATACTTTCGAAGCATTGCTACAAATTTAAATTTGCAGAAAAAATCGGCTAACCGGAAGTGTAACTTTAAAGAATACGATTTTGTATTAATTTATATAATTTATCATTATATAATGAATTGTTTAAAAAAAAAAAAATTGGAATGCAAACTTATTTAAATCTTCCATTTTTATTTGAAACATTTATCAAAAAACAAATTGATTTTATATATGTTTAACGGAATTTCTAGCATTAAATTTCAATTATATGGAGATGTTATTGGCACGCACTTCACTTACCCCCCACCAGCTGCGTTGGTAGGTTGGTACTTGTCCCCCCACCACCACCATCACCGCCCCCACCACTTTATCTATGTTAATGATTTATAACCAACATTTGAAGTTTAAAGAGAATTTGTTATTTTATATTATTGTGTGTTTCACACCAGATTTTTTTATTATTTTTGTTTAATGCGAACTATATACAAATTTATACATTTAAAATAAATCAACAATGATAAATGATGAAATAAATAAATCCATAAATCCAGTATATAAAAACCTGTTTTGTTAAGCGATTTATTTATTGGGTAATAAAATAAAGTGTGAATGTAATATATCTTCTATATTACATTATTTACCATACTTTCCTTCAGTGTTGTTGTTGTTTGTTCTGTCACATGGTGTTCATCTTATGCAACTTTATTTCTCTTCTGTATTATATGTTTGAATTAACGATGCGATAGTGATGTATTGCGGGGGAGGCGAGGGAACAAACAGTGGTTTATATAGAGAAGCCTTTTTGATGATATGTTTCAGCCTGCTCCCAGACCGTTCGCAATATCTTTCTAATCTGATAGATGTAAGCTCCTCTAACAGCTAAAGTACCTTCCGGTAGGTTTTATTACGTAGACATTAAGTCCCGACCTACAACTAGTACCTCCAAACTAAAACAAAGTAGATGATAGAAGGCATAACTTCTCTGCATTGCACACTCTGCACACTCTATACACACACACACACACACACACACACACACACACACACATATATATATATCTATATATCATATCATATATACTATTAACTTATTGATTTTCCGTGGTAATCTAATAAATAGTTTATAATCTTGATCAAACTTACACTACTTAGGGATTTACTTGCTTATTCAGGGATCGATTATTTCCAATACATTTCATTATTCATTATATTAATTGTAATCGATCATAATTGATTTTGTGCGGACTTTCCCTGTGCCAATACTTTAATACTTCCAATATTTAATTATTTATTTGATTAGTTGTAAGCACTTACATAATATGTACAAGCCCGAAAGGTACCCTGAACCTGAATGGTTTGGTTGTATGTCTACAATGACGGTTCAGCGAAGACACTAAAGAAAATGCATGGGCAGAAGTTAATTTAGATTTGTTCGCTCCAGCAGATAAATTAGCAATCAATTTTGAGGAGAAATGAATGCTATTCTTTCAGCATTGGAAGGAATACAAGGCCGTTCCGATGAGAAAATAGTGCTGTTAATTGGCTGCCAGGACGCAATTTTATCCATGGATATCCTTGAGTGTACTAAAACAGGATCGTGAATGCAGAGTATCAAATTGATTATTGACAGCATCAAACAACGTAGTGTCAGAGATGATGCTTCAATAGATCCCAAGGCACACTGCAGTATAAGGGATAATGAGAAGGCTAGCCAAGGGGGGCTTAAGGAGCGTATAAGTGGCCAGCTCAAGACCTATTACCAGCAGAAAGTGGAAGGCGAGAAATTGGGAAGCATTATCTCTAGTGTTTGGGCGGATATAACTGCATAGAGCCCAATTCATAGCTTGTTTCAGGTCACTCATTGGGCATGATAACCTCCAAAACAATATCTTCACCCCATCGGCGTGGCGGATACTCCTTTTTGTATGCTCCACGGCAATGAAGAAATGATCTCTGAATATTTGTACTCTTGTCCAATCCTGCAGGCGTTTGTAATTACAGAAAACGACGATGGCGGCGTAGGAAAACAAACAAAAATAGTCTGGACAAGTTAAACAATATAAAAAAAAACTATTTTGCCTAGTTATGTACTATATAAAAATGATATATTTAAAACTGATATTTATAAAAATTTATAATATTACGTAACAAGATAAACCATCCAAATTAATAATTAAATTAAATAAATATCAATATGAAATAATGAACAAGTGGAAAATTTTAGAATACAGGTAATCAAGTAGTGTCTTAATTATCACAATGCATTATGATAATGCACTTGGGTATTAGCTGAATGTATTGAATGTTATGTAATAAAGATGTCAAGAAAATACGTGCCGTCAGCATTGAGAGTAGTATTGTAAATAACAATATGAGTAACGTATTGATACTGTCCATGGGTCGAGATGTATTGGAGAATTTAGAGTCAGTTACTCAAACTAGATATGAAGCTTATCAATTCAGCGATTTTTTTATTGTTTTGTACTGTTATCACGCAGAGTGGCAAGAATTCTCATGGAGGCGATCGGATAAATCAGATCGATGGTGAGAAGAGTCACTTTGAATGAAACCCATGTTCCTTACAAGCAATAGTGCGTGATGAAGGATCTTGATATTATTTCTTACACCATAATTAGATTTTCGTTGTTTAAAAAATAAATAGATTTCTTTTATTTTAATGGAATAAGTGGATTAAATTATATGAAATAAAAAAGGTTCATTGACTCGAAATGTAATGAACAACAGTGTTGCCCGTTATTATATTGTGGGAAATTGTATTTGTATTATTTCCCTTTACATTTGTATAAAGTGCATATGTGTGTATAATATGTCAGCTGTTAATGTAGAGTGTGTTTGTGTGCAGGTATGAAACGGTTGGATGGTTTTTTTCCCAGCGTGCTGCAGTATTCATAAAATGTCAAGTTCATTGCTAATCGCCCCATCGTGTGAAGCTCCATTGTCGTGTGATTTAGTTCTCTTTATTTTGTATTGTTTCTAGGAATTCTTGCTTCACTGTTTCAAAGTAAGGTTAATTTATTTATAGTACATAGTGACCTCATCTAGGTTTAGTAGCCTTTCTTCAGGTTGCCAGTGTTGATGTCGACATTTTCGTTGCCTCTTCTCTGATTACTTCATATTTTTCAAATGATCTGGGTAAACTATTTTGATAAAAATACTTAATCAGTATAATGGATGTGTTGGATGGAGAGAATTGGTTTTGTTGGATGAGTTAAGAAGAAGGCTTGGTTAACACTGGTTAACTGATATATTAATAAATAGACGCAGACTGTCTGGACTTTACAATATAGGAATGTTTAAGGTAGAGTGGTATGAGAATGACATGTAGCGATTGGATGTACTGAACTGTCTTCAACTGTGTTTTACTCTGTTTCATGGACTGTCCGTCGCTATATTTATACAGCTTCTCCCACTCTCCCACACCAGTCCGAGAGAGTGGTTGAGCTTCTCTTGCTCTCTGTGGTTGCTGAGCTTGTCTTGCTCTCTGTGGTTGCTGAGCTTCTCTTGCTCTCTGTGGTTGCTGAGCTTTTCTTGCTGTTACATCAGTAACAAATCGTACGATCTTATAACCAATAGAATCATGGCGATTTGTCCCTGATTCAGTGCTCATTTAGTACGGAGCATGGCTTAATCAGCAATAATAGAGATTGTTCTGAGAAATATCAAAGTTTCAAATAAAATTCAGATGCTTATAAAATAACAGTTTAGAGGTCAATCAATAAATCTTGAAC
Source organism: Triatoma infestans (assembly GCA_011037195.1). Lineage (NCBI taxonomy): Eukaryota > Metazoa > Arthropoda > Insecta > Hemiptera > Reduviidae > Triatoma > Triatoma infestans. The sequence continues at coordinate 14,823 of JAAEAF010008376.1, forward strand.
AGATAAATTTTTGATTCATTGATTGTTGACTGATTGATTATATTTCGAGTTATAAGAAACGACAGACTGACAGACTTCGAGTAGATTGATTTAGTTCAAAGCTAGATGTGGAGTACAGTTGTGATGGATGCCAGAAAAATACTTTATTTGAAAAATATTATTTCAAGAACATCCTAACATTCATCAAAAGGGTACACCCAGGTAGAAGATTACAGTTACAGGAAGAGTTCATGAACCTTATTAGCATTGTCCACCCCTTCTTCTCAAAAGGGAAGATTTGAACGAACAATCAGAAGGCATTGCTTCAAGACAGTCTGCATTCTGCTTTCAAATAAGAACAGTCTGAAACAGACACCGAAGCAGAACACTTCAGGAATCAGCCAGATATAAGTTAAAACATAAGAGTTTATTCCAACTAATTTCAATATACTTATAAACATATTATTGTGATATTGTAAAGATTAAATTCTTTTAAAGAATAAAATATTTATTTCAAAACAATGGTGCTCTCTTGATTATTACTAATACTTCTCTCTTAAACAATATACTTACAAGCCCTTTACAAAACCGCTCGTGCTACACTAGCTACTACTACAAGCTACTACAACATCTCATCACCAAAAACATTTCACAGTCAAATCAAAATTGAGATAAAGTTAAGAAAGTTGCTTATTTACTTACTTGTTTATTCCTGCTTGATTTAATTTTATTTTTTTTAAAGTTTTTTTTTTAAAAAAAAGAAAAGAATGAAGTGTGTTTTATAAACATTGGTCTCTTATGTATCCTAGCAGCGTTAGAAAATGTTTTGTCTCCTTATGTACTCGATGATTTTCGCATTTTTTCTAGAACAAAATCGGATTTAGTTCCTTTAGTTGTCGTGGTACACAAAATTTTGGTCCTTCCATAGGAAGCGATAAGTTTAGTTGGGGAGACATTGTCTAGAAAATTCCGAAGAAGTCAGAAACCTTTTCAAGTAAAGTTGTAACTTCCGGTTTACCGAATTTTCTTCAAATCTGGTTTGCTTCGTGATATATATAACAGATCATAAAAGGAGAATTGAAGAAGGCACTGAAATTGGTCTTTAGAGAAAAGGTTTTAACGTGGCAGTTCCCTCTAGTCTAGACCATCCAAAAATTAATTTTATTACCAGTAATGACGGATATTGACCGAAATCTTCCTACTGGATGGTTTGATGATATAAAATTTAAGCTTCCTGCAAATTTTTTTGGTATTGCAATTCCTCATCGCTTTACTGCAGGAAAAAGAAAGGAAAACTGCAGCTTACTGATTGGTCAACAATGGTTCTATTAATAGCAACATTTATTGGTTGAAACATTCCAATATTAATTTAAATGATGGAAACTTAATATGAAAACAAATACAAATAGCGAGAGAGAGATTAACTAAACTAGAACAATAATTATCACACGTTTTTCCATTGCCATTACAACAAAACCCATAACGATATATATATTACTTTATTTCTTACACGTCTTCAACACCACGTACTCCACGTATTTGAAACCAATATTATCAGTTTTAAAAGTAGTAATTACGCACACAGTTTACGAGAACAATAAAAACTAACCTATAACTGTAACAATTAATTTTTATGGATTACAGTTAAAACTTTTATTATAAAATGATGGCTCTTAAAATTGTTTAATAATTTTATTACAATTCAATATTATATAATTGTGAAACTTATTTAAAGTTCAAATAATTTATTAAATTTTATATAAAGAAATAAATTATTTACTATTTTATTTGTTTTTATATTTTTATTTTTTTTCCTTGAATACTACGACTTCTAGTAGTGCTGATTTAGTTCAAAATCAGTAAAGTTTAGGTATATATTAAAGTATAAGAATGGTAAATTTTATTAAAACTGATTGATTATATTTCGAGTTATAAGAAAGGACAAACTGACACACCTACTACCACTTCAAGTAGACTGATTTAGTTCAAAGTTAGTAAAAGTTCTAGTTTATACTAAAATTGTATAGAATACTGAATTTTATTAATATACATCCTTCTTTTAGTAATTATAATAAAGCTGACAGACATGCAAACAGAGTTCATTTTATATATGTTGGATAAAAATAGACGACATTGTAAATTAAATAATCCTATAAATGAATGATTTAATTAAACAAAACTAGATACTTTAAATAAATGAGTAAATTAGACGAAGGGGAAAATTTGTATTTAGAATGGAATATTCTAAATTAAAATATTTAAATTAAATGTAGTTTAATTTAAAATAAACCAAGAGAAATTGAGATAATTGTACCTTCCGGATATGTTCCTTCTAAACTGTGAATGTTCAGAGGTATTTAAAATATATGTATATATATTTATATATATAAAATCTAGATAATATATAAATGAATAAATATAATATAACATGAGTTTGTGTATCTATTTATTATCTTAACTAGATAAATATTCATTTCAGTTACGTCCTGGTTAATATAATCAGAAATATGTGAACTGATTAGCTATCGTGTGCCATCGTTCTGGTTTCAATTTTCATCGCAGACCATGTGTTTATACATCAATATGTTTCCCTAGAACAAACTCCTAGCATTGGGCATTCAATCTTCTATGCAATATTACAAATATATTATCCTTTGCTATTCGCCTCCAGCTAATCGAAACAGGCCGTTAAAACCCGGCCGGAAACATAGGCAGTTTTAAGATCAATATGACTATAAACTCACTTTACTGAATTATGTCAACGGCTTGCAGCACTCTGTTTGCATCAATTTGGTAACTAAAGCCAAGATATTCAGAAGCACAAGAAGAGGGCCATGTTTAGCCATACACATTACTGGAAGTAAACGACTTGCAGCACTCTGTTTGCATCAATTTGGTAACTAAAGCCAAGATATTCAGAAGCACATGAAGAGGGCCATGTTTAGCCATACACATTACTGGAAGTAAACGACTTGCAGCACTCTGCTTGCATCAATTTGGTAACTAAAGCCAAGATATTCATTCAGGAGCACATGAAGGGCCATGTTAAGCCAGACAGTGATTTCTATTGGGGGTGGCCGTGTGATCAATATTTCAATATTTGACCCGCCGAAATGTGGTAGCACTTATAAGGATCATTACTAAAAATTGCCTCAGTGAATATTTATCTAGTTAAGCGTCAAAGCCTTGAGTGGAAGCATACGGGTTCTTCCACTCGAAAACAATTCAAGACCCAGCCGTTTGCAGGCAAAGTCATGCTGCTTCCAGTATTCTGCGATTCGTAGAGGCCTGTTTATTGTGAGTATGTCGAAGATCAACGAACCATCAACAGCCAGTATTACAGTGATATGCTCACAAATAAAGTCCTGCAATAGCCCCTATTAAGAATAGGTGTAGTCGGTGCCCGAACACAAGACATGGATGTGCAAAATTTATTTACTATGTCTAGCATTTGAACACGCAGCTAATAAACATAAGTAGAGCAGAGCAAGAAACTGCATGTCTTCCGTCGGCAGCCATAATGGTAAAGAAAGAAAAGTTAACTCCTAATGATTACTGTTGTAAATTTTCCAGCTGCCATCTCAATTCCACTATAAGCTAAAAAAACACACACAAGAAAAGTGGTCCTCAAAATAGAGGCGATTTCCGCCTAGGTTACTGGGAAAGAAAATAAAAAAAGTAAACAGGAAATGGATTTAACGTAAATTCTAGATTCACTACCCAATCATAGGTTTTTAATAATGGAAATCTGCTTCTAGTGTTACACTTGAATAAAACGATTTAACCACAATGTGGTTATATTTAGTAATAAATTCATGTTTGCGAATACAATGGAAATACTGTATTTATCTAAATCGAAATATACAATTCAAACTACTGTAATTTCCTTAGCTCTTAAATAAAATATTTTTAGAAATAAAAGAACAATGTTTGGCCAGACCGGTAGCTATTGCAATAGATTAACTTTTTTTAGGAACAAGCCATCCTAAAATAATTTGAAACAGCTGATTCCAACACAGACTGATTCTAGACCGAACATTGTACCCTAGTTCCCTCAAGGGTCCTCGACCAAATCCGTGTCCCACAAGGATTATGTTCTTTATTTAATCATTCAGACAGGTTCCGTTGTTCCATTATCTTCCAAAGCTCTGCTTTCTTAGGAAAGGAAAGTTCCAGCAGGAAGTCAAGCTGACAGAGTTCCATCCCTTCACAATCCTATTTGCTCAGCTATTCTGAGCCTTTGCCTCCTTCTAGAGGGCTAGATAGAGAGATGTGAACTGAGGATTTACTCCGTCTCGGATTCAATGTTTGTATCTGGTGCTGATAGTGTTGTTGATGAAAGAAACTCACTATAAGCAATTCTTATTTACAATTATATTTTAACGATTACTTAGAGAAGAGGGTAAGAGGAAAGGAAGGGCCTGGAGTATGCCGAGCAAGGGGCGATGATGGTGGCGGGTAGCTAGTTATAACTCTTGATTTGAGTGAAGACTCCTGGTTTACTTTTTGGATGTTCGTTGCTCCGTTAATAATTCTTTGAGAGCTATGTCTCTGAAATCTTATACACTATTTATACTTCTTTATAATTACTGGTTTTAGACTCTTGAATTCCTTTTTTTTCAGGCTCCCCGAATTTGGAGACTTAACTTCGGTCTGCTCTTAATGGAAATTTGGTGCTTGTAAAGTTGAAAAATATGTATTCAATACTCTTGATTACTACGTTGTGATTGAGTCCGCACAGCTGGAAAGCATCAAAGAGATTTTCCGCTGTATTAACAGATTTGCACACAGCAAAATCAGTATACATATTTTGCGAAACTGAATGTTTTTAAACAGTGTGTAAACTGATTTTGCTCTTTGCAAGTCTGTGTTATCAGATTGGTTATCAAGGCATCCTGATAATAGGCGAACGCCCGAAACTGGTTTATGACCACCAAATGAAGCAGGCTAACACAGAACACATCCTCTGATACTATTAGAGACTTTTTGTTAATTTGTTTTAGGCCCTTGAATTCCTTTTTCCCCAGACTGTCTTATTCCAAATGTGGCAAGTTTAAATACGATTTGAACCAGCTCTTAATGGGGGGCTTGGTGCTTGTAAAACAGTAGCACATTCCTCCGTTCCGTACATGTTACCGTGACACAGTGGGTAAAGTACCTGTGTATGGCGACCGTCACACGTTGAACGCTAGGTGTTATCTGGAGTTGTCAGCGCTGTTGTGAAGAATTTTACATCAATTTCACCAAATACTTGTTTACTGCATTACAAGGGCAAGTTCTCATTGCTCCCGTCATACATAAACAAGCCACAGGGGTTGGTACAGCTCTTTCAGGCTTTTCTTGGATGCCATCGCATTATAGGTAATGAATGGTCTCACTAACATAGCATACAACCACCTCCGGTTTCTAAGGGGACCTCCCCAGGTTTGCCCTACTATGTTCAAGTAACATACTACGAATTTTCATTATAATATTAATAAAAGTTAGTTAGTTGAAGTGTTAAGTTGGTCTTATAGTTTTGGTAAAGTTAATACACCAACCAAAGCACTAGCTCAGGGTGGTACTAGTTGAAGAGAGACTGTGAGTGCAACCTAGTGTTAAACAAGCACAACACACATTGTACACAATTCTGGTGATTATCTTAACCTCGATAATGTATATACTCTTGGCTATATTATTATATACAAAATATATATCGACTATTCAGTAGTTGCTATATGTTTAGAAACCAATTTGCTAAGAGAATGCTCCAACTTACAGTAATATCTGATTACATTATCTCTTAATGACCTAAACAACCACTATCAAATATCATGTTATGAAAAGTTAGTTGGTCTATAGTTCCGCCCGACTGTTGAGGGATATATCAGATCAACGATAATACGCTTTAGGGCATCTCTTTAGTGAAGTTTGTGGGAAACTATAGGCAGGAGAAATTTTGCTAATTGATTTTAAAGCTTAGTAAATTCAAGTAATCCTTACTTGACTATATTCCTTATCTTTATCTAGAGGCTTAAAGTCCTGAAGACGTCCAAAGCATTATAGGCGATTCTATACACAATTTCATTCCGCAATCTCAGGATTTACTAAAGAAGCTTCAATCAGATTATCATTGCTAGGAAACAACAGTTGACCGCATTTTCCCGCTATATCTGTCCTTGGTGGGAAACAAGAATTCCTACTACTTCTCTTCCCCTTTTGGAAAACTCGGAGAATGAGAATAATAATGCAATATAAAAAGAAAATGTCAGAACAAAGACAAATTTACAACAAAAAAAAAAACAAAAAAAAAAACGGAATCTGTGAGATTCCATGCAGCTGCGGAGAAAAGTACATGGGACAGATCAAGAGATTAATCACATGAAGACTTAATGAGCACATTCATTGCGTGAAACATAAGAAATTAAGAAAGAGGAAAATTGTTTGAATAAATCATGGCTTACCCTAGTAGAAGTGGAGCTGCGGTCTATTTTGAGACCGGAGATCATTTGGAAGTATCTCTTGGTGAATGGACCACGGTCTTCCAGATTGAGGTTTATGCTATTCTTTGTTGTGTCTTGGATGAAAGGGTACGTAACACTAACTTAAAAGGTGTTTGTATCTGCTCGGACAGCCAGGCTGCGCTGAAGGCGCTGAGTTCATGTGTCTTCACTTCCAGGTTGGTGTTAGAATGTTCTAAAAGACTGGAAGAGCTTTCTTCTCTGAAGGATGTGCTTCTAGTATGGATGCCAGGTCACATGGGAATTTTTGGAAATGAGCAGGTGGATAGGTTTGCCAAATTAGGCGCCTCTATTCCTTTCATTGGTCCCGAGCCTGCCGTTGGCGTGTCTTCTGGCAAATGTCTGTCAGGCTTCCAGACATGGACAGCTTCACAGCATTCATCCTTATGGATGAGCTCAGCTGGTTTTCGACCGTCCAAAATGCTCATCGGGGGTCCGGACAAGGCCATTAGTGAGACGTTGCTGTTTTTCACGGAGCGCTCTCAGGCATCTGGTTGGATCTCTTACTGGACATTGTGGTTTAAGGAGACATCTCTACATAATGGGGCTCATGCCGGATCCATTTTGTAGAGTCTGTGAGACAGAGGAGGAAACACCCATCCATCTTATGACTGATTGCTTGGGTTGTGAGGAAATTAGGTTCAGGACCTTTGGTCAGAATAGGATGTCTGTGGAAAAGCTTAGGCTATTTCCGCTTAAGGTTATTGTCCGATTTATTCGGACAGCAGTGAATCTTTGATGGATTAGATCTGGGTCTGGATTTTTGTTCTAGATCCGGTTTGTTGTGGTTTTTCTTGGGGTAGCTATATGGGCCCAGTGAGGCTTTGGATAGCGTAGGGTTACCCTCGCCACAGACAAATAATAAATACCCTAGTATTTGTAAAGAAAGGAAAACTAACGGTTTCTGCAAAAGTCTTCCCTTAGGAAGATAGACAGATCTAGTGAACAAACGCCAACAAGCGGACGTAAGGAAAATTAAGCCCCGCTCACCACCTACAATCTTTCACGTGCAAGATGGAGAGGACTGCCATCCATTTTGATTCTCGCCAGTAATGGTTTTAATAATCAAGCCAACAAGTACCACTAAAAAAGCCTATTGCAATATGAACGACAGGTTAGTATGACATCAAACTACTGACACGGTTTTCAAAACTACAGACCAGAAGACCTTAGTGGTTTGCATGACAATGGTCAGTTTATAATTTAAATAAACGTCACAGATTTCCCAAAAATTACTACAAAAACAATTTTTCAAAAAAAAAAATATTAGAAATTGGATCAGGTGATTGATTTATTTCGTACAAATAGCATTTGAAGTTTACGGACGAATCATATGAACTGCTTTCGAGAAAATTTCGAAAAACTCAAAGAAACCTATTTGGTAAAGTCACGCTTTCGGTTAACCGATTTTCTTCAAAGTTGGTATTTTAGCAATGCAATGGGCGGTAAGATGCCATCAAGTGCAAAGTAATGACACTTTATAGGGAAGTTTAACCAATGTAATACTCCTGGACGTCCAAAAATTTACTGCAACAACATGTTTCAAATAAAAGTGATGTCTATATATATTAAATAAGTAATAAGCAAAGTCTAGAGGAATTCTCTGTAAAGAGGTTTCTAAATCAGTTTGAAGTTCCTGCGATTTTTCTTTTCTCACATATACACGGACAAACACATACATATACACATCCATACGAGAGAAAATGAAAACTACCAATGAAAATTGATTAATAACTACTGAGCTTGTGTAAACTTGTAGAAATAATAAAAGCAATAGCGGGGCGGTGAATTGTTATTAATTACTTGATGAGAGGTATACTGGTCAAACATTTGCACTGCACTACAGTACTCTGACGGCTGTTCCATGAAGTAATAGAAAGCCAAACTCAATGATGCTACTCTCTAGTATGCAATGGTGTGTGCTAGTTCTATCGGGGTTACACATAACCATAAACAATATTCATAGGTAAACATTGGCCTCTGTATATTTCTATACAATAAAGTTTATTGTTTTGTAAACAAATATGGTTGTATAACAAGATTGTAGTTGTTTTTGTTTTTCTATTGTATGTTATAGACTGGTACAATAATATTGTATTGTACTAAAACTGTACCGCTTTTATAACAATATGATATAATGTGTTTAATAATTATTACAAAAATCACAATGCAAAGTTAATTATTTAAGTATTTAATTCAATTATTGGATAACAGAATGCTGTTAGTTAATCAAGATAAGGTAAAAGTAAACATACTATCAGGATGCGGCAGAAAGCTGCGCAGTTTTTGGATTGGAGCTTAAGTGTGGGGGGGGGGGCTCATGGTTAATACACGACTTTGCCAGTCACCATGGAACTCTACTTGTTTTTTTTGCTTAAGTTTTTTTATAACCAGCGATTCTGCTATCTAGAAGTTATTATTTCGCTATCATCTCGTTATGAGCGGAACATCACTGTAGTGTTGGTAAATAACTTCCGGACGACAGGATCAGTGATAAAAGAAGCCAAAAATAAGAAGAAGAGATATATATCCAAAGTGACAATTTAAAAATCTTTCACTCTTGGTCTGGATGGAAGAATTATCCGAAATTCAAAGATTCTGTCTGTGGAATTTAGAGGTGAAGCACACCTGGGTCCATTAAATTTTAACCAGCCTCTACCAAAATATAAAGCGGGTGAAAAAAACGTCAACGATCTCTCGTTGTATTTAGATCAAACAGTTTCAATGTTTTCTTTAAATATAGATAATACACTAACTGAATATATAAATCTATAAATATTTATGGGCAACATTGTTTTGGATAACTGAATTTAGATAAGTGTTGAACTTGAAAACTGAGAAATCCATTCAATAAAGTGGTGTTTCATCGATTGATAGAATTTGTCCAAAACTTTATTGTGAGATCCTCTAGTGGAATTTAAACGAAATACCAATGTTTGAAGTTTTGTAATTAGCAATTTTTTAATTACGCTGAACACATCCATAGATAGACACACACACACACACATACGTACATCAATTTAAAAACATGTATTTCCGGCGAAAACCCAACATCCAAAATTTGACACGATCGCAATACTTCCTCTTATTAGGAGTGAGTAAGAGAAAGTAAAAATGTTGAGGATAAAATATTCAGAGAATAAATAAGCACCTAGTTCCAATTTAATACATTTCTCATAAATATTGAACCAATAACAAGTAGACAAAATTATAATATAAACTTAAACTAAGAAAGCAAGCCCCATTCTACTGATGACGTAATTGTGCATATAAATAAAGCGAAGCATATGGTCAACTTAGCAAATATCATGACCTCCTCTAACATTATATAAATGGTGTTCTATTTTAAAAACTAAATTGCTGGCGACTAGTAAACTATGGATTGCCGCAGTCTACAAACTGATAATCAGTTATTAATTAATAAAAATAACTGCCAGTACTCAAAAACCCTGTTGAATCTAAAATAATGTCCAAGTTTATCAATCTGTTTTTATTTACGAAGCTTGACAAGGAAAAAACTTGAAAAGTTTGCTTTCAGACCTAGAACACCATCTCTGCTGATTCACTTTTTGAACGCGAAAAGGATAAAACTCAAATGGTAGATGAATCAGCATAGCAAATAGCAGTGAAAAATGACGATCAGTATCTTAGCTTATAATGTAAATGGACTGGAATCTGTGAAAAACGATGTGGCTTTTCTGAATTATATAAATAATTTTGGTATAGTTTTATTGTTTTAGGATTTATATATAAGTTATAGGATATATATATATAATATATATCCTATATATATATATATATATATATATATATCTATATCTATAACTTAATATATAACTTATATATATATTATTATCTATATATATATATAAGTTACAGCTTTATTGATTTTATAGTTGAGGATAAGTTTCAGTATTATGGAGACATGTCACCAATTTTGAAACACACTGGATTCCGGCGGAAAGAAAGTCGGCAGTTGGCAGGGCATCTGTAGGCTGTTTATTTGCTTATAAAAGGAATACGTTTAATAGTTGTACAGGGAGCTGGAGTCGAACTTGAAACAAAGAAATTACTTTGGTGGATCTCAGTCAATTCAAAATATAAGATGGATAATTAAAGCAAGAGGAGAACTATTAAAGTTAAATAGCAAGTTTTATTTAGATGAAACAAATCAACTCTGCACCTTGTGCAGCCGGCGAGAACCTGAGGATATACGAGGTGTGTAAATTAAGTAATGAGACTGATTTTTTATCTCAAATAAAATTACAATTCAACATTGTCCCCTTCAAAGTAACTACCTTGGGAAGCCACACAACGCTGAAGACGATTCTTCCATTCGTCATAGCAGTGCTGGAACTCGGATACTGGAATAGACTTCAGTTGGTCGGTTACGGCTGTTTGAATATTCTCCAATCTTCCAAAATGACGTCCCTTGAGGTGATTTTTCAATTTGGGGAACAAAAAAAAGTCACATGGACTCAAGTCGGGTGAATAAGGAGGCTGAGGAGCCACAGGAATGTTATTACTGGCCAAATACTCATTAATTTTTCGGAACCATTTTTGCACAAATTTTTCTCATCCCCAATTCATTAGTCAAAATTTGGTGAACGGTTGTGTGAGTCAAATTCAACTCTTCGCCGATCATTCGGACTGTCAAACGACGATCTGAACGCACGAGATCGCGGATTCTGCCAACATTTTCGTCGGTTCTCGACAAAACATTGTCTCCATAGGCCTGGCACAGTTTTTCAAACGTTTCCGTTGCACTGTGGCCAAGTCTGAAGCAAAACCTGATAGCACAACGTTGCTCGTAATTGATGTCACTCATTTTTAAAAAGCACTGAAAAAACCTTGCTCACAAAAAAAGTCACTACGGACAGTGCAACAACTCTAGCATTTTTAAATTTGCACTGGACGTGTATCAGATGTTTACTTGCCCTACCACGCATGCGCCGCGTCTCCAGTGTTGCCAGATCGAACACTAGAAAATCAGTCTCATTACTTACCTCGTAATTCACTTTATTGCTATATGTCCAGTGTTTCAGCAAATCAGAAAGAAATGGTTGAAAGACACTGTCTTAAATAAGAACCAAGTTATAGAATTGTTAAACGGTAAAATTGGAAGGGTCTGGTTAATTATGGTAAGGACGCATATAAATTGAATATACTTTGATTCAATAATTTCATATATTTATATATGCTTAAAGTAATAATAATAAATAATAAATTAAAAAAAAAAATTGCCTAAATGCTCTCAGATTTGTTAAGTCTTGAGTAATAATAATAATAGTAAAATAATGATAATTATATTTCTTGGAATAATAAATTATGGCAATAATGATATAACTACTGAACTCCTACCATGTATTATCTTTATGTTATCATAACTAGCCTTTGTTTGATCTACTTAATTTGGAAGTTTATTTTCTTTTTATATATTTTTTGTATCAGAAGTTTTTTTTTTGTTTCTGAACTATTGAATTGAATTTTGTATTTGTTTTTTAGAAAAAAAATAAAGATCCTACTACTACTACTATTTACGAATAACTTTTGTTATATCAGAGACATTTTCCGTGGTAGCCTGCTTCATTTTGTGGTCATCGACCAGTTTCGGGCGTTCGCCCATTTTCAGGATGCGTTTTTCAGACACTGTGACAACACAGACTTGCACAGAGCAAATTCAGTTTACACACTCCAGAGTAAAGAGTTTACACACAGAGTAAAGAATTTGCTCTGTGCAAGTCTGTGTTGTCACAGTGTCTGAACAACGCATCCTGAAAATGGGCGAACGCCCGAAACTGGTCGATGACCACAAAATGAAGCAGGCTACCACGGAAAATGTCTCTGATGCTTTCCAACTGCGGAACCAACCACCACAACAACTTTTGTTATATTTTAACTTATGTTATATTTTAAGAAATGTTTTACCAATTATGAATTTCAAAAATAAGTTTCAAAGTTTCAAATAAAAATGAGAGGGTATATAGCATAACCCTCAAATGGTATTCGAGTATTAAAGAAAATTCTTTAAAACTGTTCCTCAGAGAAAATCCACAAAAAATTCAATAAAAAAAAAAGCATTAGTCAAAGTTGCATATCTAGTTAACAGAATTTCACCGAATCGTTCCTGTCGGATCCATTGTGGAACTTAAAGGGAACACTTGTCACAGCTTTTAGGAATTTTTTTTTTTTGAGTGATATTTTGCCTTCAACTCACACAAACACTTCGTTGCAAGAGAAAAGTATTAAGATTATGTCAAATTTATATAATTGAGTTTTTACCAGAATTGCAGTTCTCTGGGTTTGAAAAAAGAAATGCATATAGAGAGTGGTCTTTGTTTAGATATGTGAACTCGAACGTGGTATTGTCACTGTAAAGTACCGCAACTGTCATCAAGGTTTCAATAAAAATCCAGGAAACCGAAAATATAGGAACTTTACTCAATATTTTATTGACCTAGTTACTTGGGATTTTCTTCGAACTTTATATACTATCTATAGACAGAAAAACCTATCACTTTTATTTGAAACATTTTCCGGAAATGTGATCATACTTCAATAAAATATATGGTTTCACACTCTACATAATATTAATAACTTTAGAAGCGTTGATAGAATTCCAAATTTGAAGAAAAACAATTAACCGGAAGTATGACTTTAATGTAGTGGTTTGTGGAATTTTCTCGAAAACCACTATATAACTTGATGTGACTCTAACAACACAGATAGACACGTATTACTTTTATTGGTAACAATCCCCCCCCCCCCCCACCAAATTCTGGTATGCAACACACACAACTTCCTCTTATTCCAGTTCTCAAATTATAATTGACAAATTTTATACTTTGTGTGCCAAATATAACGAAATTCGTCGAAAACTGAACAAAAAACTGTTCAGTAAAAGCGCACTTCCGGCTTACTAATTTTCTTAAAACTTGGAATTATGGCCATCTATTTATTTCTAATTAATTTTGTTTGAATGATAGAATTGTATAATCATCTATGATAGCAATTTAGAGGAAGCTGTAACCCCCACCTCGCCAATAAAAGTGCCCTTAAATGAATTTTCTCAGAGAAATGTTTTGAATAAAAGATGTAGATCTTTGCATGTTTAGTTTATATACGAAGTTTCAAGAAAATCGTCAAAGCCATTTTTGAGAAAATCGCGAAAAAGTGAAAAAAAAAAAAAATCATTTGGTAAAGTGTTAAAACAAACGCACTTCCGATTTTTCCGATTTAACGATTTATCCGATTTTTTTTCAAAGTCGGAATTTCAACAACATATTTAATTTTAATTAATATTATTTAGATGACAGAATTGTCTAATAAACTGAAATAGCAGTTAAGATGAAAACCTAACCCCTCCACCTCCCCCAGAAGTACCCCCTTAAATGAATTTTCCCAGAGAAACATTTCAAATAAAAGTGGTAGATCTTTGTATGCGTAGTTGATGTAAACGTAAAAAGACCAACTAGTAAAGTGGTACTTCCGATTGAGGAATTTTTACAGATAACGCACCGTTAGATCCCATGGTGATACCTAAACGTAAAATATCAAGTTTCAACTTTCTACGGTTTTTCGTTTTTGAGCTATGCTGTTTTCATATACATACATACACATACACACACACGCGCGCACACACACACAGACTATTTGCTAAAAACTACTTTTTTGGACTCACGGGACCTCAAAACGGATATTTCCGGTGAAAACTCAATATAGAAAAATTTGACACGATACAATACTTCCTCATACTAGGAGTAAAAGAAAGTAAAAATATTTTAGTTATAATTGCGCGGAATTTGTGGCGTTAATTTCAATTATACTAGTATATGTAGTTAGTTCTTAGTAGAACGCTCTACTGGGCCATAATATAATTATCACTTCTCTACGGTAAGATTAATATAGGTTTGTACTTATCCCCCACCACCTGTGTCTTTATATTAGGACAAATACATAAAATATGAGTTTAAAGCAAATTTATCATTTTATATATAATTGTATTAACAAGAATAACAGGAAGTCGTGTGAGGGTTTCACACCAGATATTTTTTTTAAAATGTACAAAGAAATATCACACATACACACACACTATATATATATATATATATATATATATATCGTAGTCGGTGACCTCTACTACCCCGATGTACCTCTATATGAGGGATGTATAGTGTGAGTGATCAAGACAGAAAGTCTGGTCTATTATATGGAGCTGTAGTTGAGCTGTGTGATGTGTCAATAGTCCAAAATGGGCCGTTATCAAGGCTACTACTACTGGAGAGTGGCCACTAGAACAGTGATAGTGGTGGTGTTTGCCAGAACGGGCAGGAAAACCGATTTATAACACAAGATATATAGTTAGGTAGGTAGCTGAGCTGGCTGTGATGTGTTCCCCGGGGAATATCCACACACAACTCTGCACCAAAACTACTTCATATATATATATCCCCCAAATGTGCTCTATTTTTATCATCTTTAACAAAATATATACAAACAAAAATTAGTAAGATTTTGAATTGTTGTTGGAATACGAAATATTAAAATAATGAGTTGGAAAACTGCTGAAAGAAAAATGGAACTTAATAATTTTTTCATTTAGTTTTTATTTCAAACTCAGGTCCCTGACTAACTAATTCTGGAAGGAGGAAAAATTGAAATGACAGTCTAAAAGAAAACCAGTGCAACTTTTCTAAAAGGCTTCTTTTTTTTTTCCGGTTTTTCCTGATTTTCATTAAACTTATTAAACTAACCAAAGACGTAGAGCTACCACTTTCGTTTGAAAGATTTTTCTGGCGTAATGTTAGTAAGAACTGATTGATGGTGTTCACTACTCACAATTTATATATTAGCCGTATTATTGGACATGGAGATATATTATAAAGACTAGAGATTTGAGCGCTGTGATATCATTGTGGTAGTGAATGGCAAACAGTGAATTATTGCTGAATTAGCTAGTCGAGAACTCTTGATTGCTCTAAAGGTTGTTTAGCAGGTATAGAGAACTAACTTCCTTGCGTATACTTCTTGACAGAGAGTTGAGTGAAAGCTTCTTGTTATTTGTTGAGAACGTTTTGAAAGCTAGGTGTAGATTTCACGTTGCTTTGATTGAAGAATTTTTTTGTTACTTGGACTTTTGGTGGAAACGGGATTTCTATGGAAGAGCCCGATTCCCTTTATGGTTGTAGTCCGATTTATATGGATTGCGGTAAGTCATTAGGTGGGTTAAACCGGGGTTTGGATTTTTTCTTCTAGACCCGGTTTGTTGTTGTTTTTTTATTGGGGTAATAATATAGGCCTAGTGGGGATTTGGATAGCGTAGCGTTTGGCCCCACCCCAGAGACAAATAATAAAATAAATAGTCGAGAATTCTTGATTGCTCTAAAGATAGCTGGTGATAGAAAACTGGGACTCTAGGTAGAACCTAGACGATAGTAAGTTTGAGCTATCTGCGCGTTTACTTTTTGGAGAGATTTTTTCACACCACACACACACACACACATACATACATACATACTCACCATTCGCTAAAATCTTTTTTTTTCGTATTCAGGGGATCTAAAAACATGTTTCCTGCTAAAACTCGATATAGAAAATTTCACACAACCGCAATACTTCCGCTGACTTGGAGTAAGAGAAAGCAATTAAAAAATTCAATAGTAAGCACTTCTAGTTGTTGTGCTGGTTGGTTCCGCAGAACTGGAAAGCATCAGAGACATTTTGCGTGATAGCCTGCTTCATTTTGTGGTCATCGATCGGTTTCGGGCATTAGCCCATCTTCAGGATGCGTTTGTCAGACAGTGTGATAACACAGATTTGCAAAGAGCAAATTCACTTTGTACAATGACTGCAGTCAGATGCATTGACAGACAGATGCAGTCAGACTGAATTAGAAGTGTAAACTGAATTTGCTCTGTGTTAGTGTATGTTGTCACGCTATCTGACAAATGCATCCTGAATATGGGCGGACGCCCGAAACCGATCGATGACCACAAAATGAAGCAGGCTACCACGGAAAATGTCTCTGATGTAAACAACTTCTAGTTTGCGGATTTTGGCCAAAATCTTCGTGCAGGTTCCCAAAAAATGGTACGTAAACTTTTGGTTATGTCATAATTGATTATTAAGTTTAGCTACTTGCGTTTTTTCGTTTTTAACATATTTTGTTAGCGAGAGAAACTATTAGGTAACCATTTTTTTTGTATAGTTTTATTCAATGGCCTTAAAATCATGCACTTGCGAAGAAAAAATTGCGATATAACCGCAGTATTTCATTTATAGAAGACCTAAGTAATGAATAATAAAAAATAGTAACAGTATAAAGAAGCCTTATATTAACTACTGAGGCAAGTTTGTTAGGAGGTTTCACAAAGTGGCAATAATAGATATAGTGCAGACAGGTGTATTTAAGTAGCAGGAGTGCACATGTGGATGAGACTGGGTACAGGTTGGTGACTCGTGCCATGGACAGATGTATACCCAGATGGACACCTGTCTCCTAGATACACCTGCAACTACTGTCATAAACTTGCCTTCTCTATTTCTTTTACTTTTCTTTTTTTCTGTCTAGTTTCATTATCGATTAAAAGCCAAAACATATTTACATAAAATGCATACACAATTTCTACTAAATTATGGTATATAATATTCTTTAATTATAATGTACTCCATTCATTTAATAAAGGTCATCTAATAAGAAATTAATATTAATATACTGCCACTGTTTAGGGGCAACTTAGAGGAGGTATAATTTACCCCTGAACACTCGAAAAATCCGTTTTCATAGACAAACGTTTCAAATTAAACGAATCTGGCCGGAAACACTCATACAACTTTCTCTTACACTAATTAATATAATTCAATCAAGCAATTATTTTTGAAAAATTGCAACATTACAATGCTTAGTTGAGGGCTGGCCATAAAAATGGTAGTGAGGGGTTTTACATGAATAACACTGCGGCCTTATATAGTACGCTCTATTTAAAAAGCAACAAAGCTTGGGCAAATTTAAATTTGCAGCAAGCAATTCCAATTTTAATGAAAATCGTTGTAACCATTTTCGAAGAAATCCTAAAAAACTAAAAAACCTAATCTGCAAAACTGCACTTCCGGTTAAACCGATTTTCTTCCAAGAATTTAGAATTGTATCAATGCTTCTAAAAAGGCGCGTTCTCACGTGTCCAAGTTTAGTTGACCAGGATTTTAGTTGATCAACAGAAGTTGAATGAAAAACCTAGTGAGAACCTTTTCTAATTTCAATAAAGTGGATCAACAAAAGTTTGAACCGAGTCAAACTTTATCGTTCAATTATGACGCATCTTTCAGTTGAACCCGCCATCTTTCAAGTATTGACAAGTGTGAACCTCCGGATCTTTCCCTCAGTTTGCTTTCAACTTATAAGAAGTGCTCTGTGTCGTTACTGAAACGGTTTGATCGATTTCAGGTGAATCGTATGAACCAAAACTCATTCAAGTCCTATTCAACTTTTGCTGATCAACTAAAATCGGATAACTAAAAACGCGCCTTAATATGAATTGATATTATGTAGGTACTAAAAACCATATATTATACTGAAGTGGTACTTTTCGAGGAAAACATATCGCTACTGGTTCCTCACAGAAAACCGAAAATTCAATTTTCCCACCAGAAAAATGTAGCAAATAAAAGTGACAGGCATTTTTGTGCGTCGATAGTAAAAAGATGAGAAAAAAATCACGAAAAACTAAAAAAATCCAGTCAGTAAAGTCACACATCCGGTTTATGGATTTTGCCCGAAATCTTCGTGGTAGTGTCTAAACGAAATACCAAGTTTGGGATTCCTACAAGTTTTCGATTTTTGAGATATGCGGCATATCACACATATATATTATATATAGGCCATTCGCTAAAACATTTGTTTTAATATTCAGGGTGAAACCTCGAAACAAGTATTTCCGGTGAAAACACAATTTCGAAAAATCTGGCACGATCGCAATACTTCCTCTCTTACTAGGTGTACGAGGAAGTAAAAAATTATTAACAAGTATTTCTGGTTGATGAATTTTGATCGAAACCTTTGATTCGGCTGCAATGGTGAGTAAACAATCTTTCCAACTTGAACTTTCGAAAATTACCACGATCACAATATCTAATCTCTTTACAGGATTATGAAAAACCTAAAAATGGGTTAATGGGAAGGCTCGATGTTTATATTCTTGGAGGTAAAATCATCAATAGTAGTTGTGGTGGTTGGTTCCGCAGAGCTGGAAAACATCAGAGACATTTTCCGTGGTAGCCTGCTTCATATTGTGGTCATCGATTCGGTTCGGCGTTCGACCTTTGAGATGCGTTTTTCAGACAGTGTGACAACATAGACTTGCATAGAGCAAATCTATGTTGTCACACTGTCTGAAAAACGCATCCTAAAGATGAGCGAACGCCCGAAACCGGTCGATGACCAAAAAATGAAGCCGGCTACCAAGGAAAATGTCTCTGATAAAATCATCAAATTTAGAAATAAAAATCTTGGGAACTATGAGGGACTTTAAAGTATTATTAGATTAGAGGGAAGTTCGCTTTGCTAAACATAAAGAGGGAAGGCTATACAGATAGCATTGGTACCGGTGTGATGTAAACTGCTCACTATAGGCAAAGTCAATAACCTGATCTATCGGTTTGCATTCCTAGGACAGATAAACAGGTAACTTGGGACAACTACAACAACAACAAGGCAAAACCAAAGCGCCGTATCTATCTAAGGTAAACTGAACCAATTGGACAAGATAGATGTTGCCAAGTCTTGCCAAAAGCCAGAATAGAAGGTGACTTGTACAAGTCAACATTTGAAAGGCCCACGTTGTGTTTTAGTTAAGGAGGTACAGCCCTTTACATGTTAGCCCTTCGCTGGAAGGTGGAAGTTAGTTTTGTCTCTGTATATCTCTCTCTCAGCCAGCGAACAACACACACAAGCGCAAATGAAACTGAACTTTACATAGGACATTACCATTACACTAACACAAAACTCACACACACTCACTAGGGCCTAACTAAAACTAACAATGACTTAGACATTAACCAGCTGCGCTCCTGCCAGTTGACTCGAATGAAAAACTACAAAAAGAACATCAGAGAAGTCAATCAGCTGTTCTAAATGTAAATGGCCAGACCACAAAAACACCCCCCCCCCTACCACATTCCCAAACAATTTATTTTCACTTGACGTAAAATGATACTATTTCTATTCAAAGTAGCAGAAACCAACTAATCACAAAATTTTTTACAATTTAATCAGCTGATATTTCTAATTTCTTAATCTTACCTTATATCTTTGCCCGTCAATGGGTATTTTCACCGTGTAGAAATTGGTCTATTACACTGGTGGTTGAAATGTAATGGTGATGTGTATTTGTAGTGGCTTGAGCGGTGTTGTAAAAGGGCTTGTAAGTGTATAAGTTTAAGAGAGAATGAATTATTAGTAATAATCAAGAAATCACACTGTTTTTAAAATAGATATATTCTCTAAGAGAAATTAAGTACTTTAAATATCACAATAAAAGCTTATAATAAACTCTTATAACTTAAAACTGGTACAGTTCTGATGTG
>JAAEAF010008377.1:0-45016 GCA_011037195.1 Triatoma infestans
GGCTATTTAATTATTCTAATTAACTAAAATATACTTCACTAATAAACAGCATAACTGTTGAGATTACTGTAATATTATGTATTTATGTCGCTGTGATATTTTCGCCTTCATGCGTTAGACTAGTGGCTAGCGCACACCCCTTTGGTGCAAGAAGAATTCAGGGTTTGATTTCTCCGAGAGCTTAAATTATGTTAAACCTTGCAACAAGAAAAAAAAGTGGGTAGCTACAGTTAGTAGAGATCTACTTGGAACGGCGTACTAAAGCCAGTAGGTTTCTTTTTTTGCATAGCCAATAAGACTAGCGATATCTTTATAAATACATAGGCAGGCTATCTACCACTAGATCCGCCTACTTGCAATTTCTTCCATAACGTTCCATCAATCATAATTTTGGTTGCTGCTATGAATGTTTATTCATTCTACACTTACAATCTTTCAATAAAATACGAGTATATATTCTATTTCTGCAATGGTTATTCCGAAAGTTTTCCTCTTTACAACTGAACATTCCTCTACCTCAACAAATTTTCTTCGAACTCATAATTTTGGCATCATATTTAATTCTAATTAATAATATTTAGATGATAAAACTGTATAATAAACTATAATCGCACTTTGGTGAAAAACTTTAAAGAAATCGTTGGAGCATTTTTCATGAAATTTGCAGAAAACTGAAAAACTGTTCAGTGAAAATGCACTTCCGAGTAACTAATTTTGTTTCAATTCCGTATTTTGGCCATATAATTAATTCTAATTAATATTATTTAGACGAAGGAATTGTATAATAATCTAATATAGAACTTTAGAGGAAAACATAACCTACTACAAAAGCCATCATAAATAAAAATATAAGTAGTAACTCTTAATACGTTCTAGTTGATATACAAAGTTTGAATAACATAGTTTGGAGCCATTTTCGAGAAAATTGGAAAAAGCTCAAAACTGTTTCCAGAAAGTATATTACTTCCGGTTGAGGAATTTTGACAGTTAACTTCCTGTCTGATCCCATTGTGCTAATAAAACGGAATATGAAGTTTGAACTTTCTGCAATTTTTCGTTTTCTGAGCTATGCTGTTTTACATACATACATACACACAAACGCGCGCGCACATACTATACATACACACAAACGCACACAGACAGACCAACAGATGTGGGCAAACTGAAATCTATTGATGAAAAACCGAAACTGGTCAGAAATAAAACAAAGAAACAAGAAGTTATGATGACACATACAATCATCTAGCATTGCGAACACAACCATATATCTTCAAATATTTCAGAAATTTGACCATGATTTAGACCAACAATGGAGGCTTTTTGTTACTGTTTTCTCTTACTCGTAGTAAGAGAAAGTATTTGTAATCGCGTCAAATTTTTTCGATATCGAGTTTTCATCGGAAATACACGTTTTGAGGTCCGCTAAGTCCAAAAAAGTGCTTTCTAGAAAATGGTTTCTGTGTGTGTGTGTGTGTGTGTGTGTGTGTGTGTATGTAGTATGTATGTGAACGACATAGCTCAAAAATGAAAAATTGCGGAATATTCAAAGTTGACATTTCCGTGGGATCCGATAATAAATTAACTGTCAAAATTCCTCAACCGGAAGTACCACTTTATTGAATAGTTTTTTCAACAATTTTCTTGGAAACTCTTAGTGTACTCAATTACAATTGGGTACACTAAGAGCTACAATTTTTATTTGAACTATAACTCTAGGAAACTCTTTTAAGACGGATTTTATAGGGAAGAATGGGATTATGTTTTTCTTATAAAGCGCTATTTCCATTTATTATAAAATTCTATCATCTAAATAATATTAATTATAAAATTTAAATATAATGTTGCTAAAATTTCAAGTTTGAAGAAAATCGATTGACCGGAAGTAGGTTTTTAGTGAACAGTTTTTTTCAGTTTTCTTCGTTTTTCTCCATAAAAACACCGTCGGGTTTCTTGAAATTTGATATACTAATCATGAATACGGGGATCTATAAGTTTTGTTTGATAATTTTTTATTGAGAAATTTCATTTAGAGAAGTTTAGGGGTGAGAGAGGGAAGTTATGCTTTCCTCAAACAAGTCATTTTATTAAATTTATATATAAAATTGAAGACAATTAAACATTTAATGAAAATTATAAGTTTGAATTTTGAAAGTTTGTCAATTATAAACACTATACACGGCAGTCAGAGAAAGTCGTGTGAGTGTCTCACACCAGATTTTTTACTTTTTTTAGATCCTAAACTTGAGACATCCCTCATAGAAGGAAGGTCACATGAAAGCAAACTTTGATCTAAATATAAATGTAGCGATATTTTTATTTATTTATCTTCAATATTCATCCATAGGTTGACAAGGCTCACGACTTTATTGAATTGTACATTTATTTCCATCAATATGTTTATGTAAGAATATCCAGGTCACATCTCTAAGACACCTAAAGCCATATTGTTTTTCCCAACATCTAACTGTTATAATGTCACAACATTTAGGTGACAGTTTTTTGTTTGTTTTTTTATAACTGCAGTTTTGACATAATTGAAAAAGCTTCCTTCCGACCTTTACTTTCTCTTACTTCGAGTAAAAAAAATAAAAAATATTAGGATCGTATCAAATTTTCGAAATTGAATTTTCACTGAAAATATTTGTTTTGAGGTCCTCTGAGTTCGAAAAAAATGTTTTTAGATGATGGCATGCCAGATTAAGGAGAATTCTTTTTTCTAGTTTTTTTTTTTGCAATTTTCTCTAAAACAGACCCAACGATTTTTCTTTCACTTACTCCTATAGTAAGAGGAAGCATTGTAATCGTGTCAAATTTTCGATATCGAGTTTTCACCGGAAATATCTGTTTTGAGGTCCCCTGAGTCCAAAAAAAATGGTTTTTAGCAAATGGTCTGTGTGTGTAGAAAGTTGAAACTTGATATTACGTTTAGATATCACCATGGGATCTAACAGTACGTTATCTGTCAAAATTCCTCAACCGAAAGTACCACTTTACTAGTTAGTTTTTTTACGTTTTTGCGATTTTCTCAAAAATGGTTCCGATGATTTTTATCAAACTTGGTGTATCAACTACATGTACAAAGAGCTACAACTTTTATTTGAAACATTTCTCCGGGAAAATTCATTTAAGGGCACTTCCGGGGGAGGGGTGAGGTTAGGTTTTCAACTGAAGTGTTATTTCAATTTATTAGACAATTCTGCCTTCTTAATAATATTAATTAGAATTAAATATGTTGTTGAAATTCCAAGTTTGAAAAAAAATCGAAAAAACGGAAGTGCGTTTATTTTATTAACACTTTACTAAATGATTTCTTTACTTTTTCACGA
Source organism: Triatoma infestans (assembly GCA_011037195.1). Lineage (NCBI taxonomy): Eukaryota > Metazoa > Arthropoda > Insecta > Hemiptera > Reduviidae > Triatoma > Triatoma infestans. The sequence goes on from JAAEAF010008377.1 coordinate 3,327, forward strand.
TTTTCTCAAAAATGGCTCCGACGATTTTCTTGAAACTTCGTATATAAACTAAACATAAAAAGAACTAGAACTTTTATTTGAAACATTTCTCCGGGAAAATTCATTTAAGGGCACTTTTAGGGGAGGAGTGGGGTTAAAGCTTCCTCTATTTTGCTAGGATTCTCCAAATTTTTAAGAAAATCGGTTGACTGGAAGTGCGTCGTTACAGAAATTTTTCTTGGGAGATTTGTGGGGGGGGGGGGGATTTTCTTGAAAATAGCTAAACGACTTTCTTTAAACTTGGTCGCTCTTTTATTTGAAAATTTTGTTCCATAAAAATGGATTTTTTAGGAGTTTTGTGGACCCGCCAATTAGTTTAAATTTAAACTGCTGATACAGGCTGTGTTTAGTAAAGGCAGAGTGTACCCACAATGTTCACTCAGTTAAAATATTTATAATACCCACCGCTTTTTTTATGACAGGGCAACTAAATATTTGTAAACATAGCAAATTGAAAGAAAATGTGTTAATTAAATTGGAGTAAGAGAAAATCATATGAGTGTTTCACACCTGTTTTCACTTTCTCTTACTCCTAGAAAAAGGAAGTATTGTAATCGTGCCAAATTTTCGATATCGAGTATTCACCGGAAATTTCCGGTTTGAGGTCCCCTGAGTCAAAAAAAGGGGTTTTTAGCAAATGTTCTGTGTGGTGTGTGTGTGTGTGTGTGTGTGTGTGTGTGTGTGTGTTTGAAAAAAATCGGATGACTGGAAGTGCGATTTTTACTAAAATGTATTTTTCCGTTTTCTGGTACTTTTTTACTTTCTTGCAATTTTCACAAAAATGGCTCGTACGATTTTCTTTAAACTTTGAATATCAGCTACACATACAAAGATCTACAACTTTTATTTAAAACATTTCTCTGGAAAAATTTTATTTGAAGGGCTTTAGGGGAGGGGGGATTAGTTCTTGCTCTTAAGTGTTATCATTTGTAGTTGATTATACAATTCTACTATCCAAACAAAGTAATTAGAAATAAATAGATGGCCAAAATTCCGAGTTTCCGAGAATAAGTAAACCGGAAGTGCATTTTTAATGAATTTTTTTTTTGAGTTTTCGACGAACTCCAACGAATTTTATCAAATTTAATACACAAACTATAAAATTTGTCAATTACAATTTTGAAAACTGGAGTAAGAGAAAGTTGTGTGACTGTTTCACACCAGATTTTTTTTTAATCAAAGTAGTAACATTGTTACCATGTCATTTTCTGCAATAAATAACGTCATATGGTGACATGGTAACAGAAATAAAAGCAAGGATTGCTGCAAGGAATCGTTGTTACTATGCAGTCCAGAAGGTTTTAAATTTCAACACACCCTCTTAGTACGAGAGTGTTAGTGTATAAGATCATAATACGACCGGTAGTCATGTATGGCAGCAAAGCATGGGCCCTCACAAAAAAGCGAGTGAGAGACTTCTCAACGTATGGCAAAGGAAAATATTGAAAATATATGGCCCCGAAGTGGGTTAACGGTGACATTAAAATTTTGAGCAACTCTGAAATTAGAGAAAAGTATAGCCAGCCGGACGTAGTTGCTACTGTTAAAAAGAATAGATTGAGATGGTTGGGTCATGTGGAGAGGATGGGAATAGGAAGCGTTCCCCCAAAAAAATGTTATATGGCAAGATTGGGGGAATGTGAAAGAAAGGAAGGCCACGTATGAGGTGGCTGGAGGACGTAGAGGAGGATTTGAGGAGGATTGGAGTCAAAAGATGGAGGAGGGAGGCAGTTGATAAAGAGGAATGGGGGAGAATTGTTGAGCAAGCCTTGGTCCTCCAATGGGCCGTAGCGCTAGGAACAGAGAGAGAGACATTGTTCTTAACATTTCTTTCTCTGTCATTTGAAACTTTGATCATTGTAATACATTTTCTATAAACAGGAAGGAAGTGAAATACACTCGCACGACTTGCTTGTACAATTAATCATAGATCTGGCAAACAATTTTGCTCTACAGGAATTTTTGTTTTATTGGTATAAAGATGGCAGGCAATAGAGGGAACCCTAACGTCCCATTTTCACCAAAATTACGAAAATCAATTTCTCCAGCAAATGTTTCGAATGAAGTGATAGTTTTTTTTTCTTTATGTATTTGTAAACTTAAGTAACTTAAGTAACTTAGTAACTTAAGTATACTAAGTTTCTGGAAAATCTTTAGTGTTTCGTGTAAATCGCGACTAGCTAAAATTTCCACTTAAATTTGTTCATTAATTACAATGCCGAAATGCTTATGCAGATTTCATATTTCCATTAATCTTCAAAAATTCCTATCTCTGGGGGTTTACTGGAATCAATATGGGTAGTTCAGTGTTCAATTTTATAAAACCGAACTAGTTAAAGGAAAAAAAATGAATTGATTTGAAATAAAAAAAAGTTGAATCCATTATGGCTTATTTTTTGACTTTAAAAAATATTTTTTATATAATATGTAATTCGATATTCCGTTAAAAATTAAGAGTGGGTGTATATAATTTTTTGTCTTTATTTCCAAAAAAACTATGGGTTATAGTTGCTGAGGCATATAAACTATTAGAAATTCCTTATAAATTTAGAGAGGATAACAATTTGTCAAAATGAATAATACCCAATTTTTTTTTGTAAGATTAAAGATTAAGTGTCAAGATAAAAAAAAAAAAAAACAGGTAGAAGAAGACAAATATTTAGCTTTACAAACTTAATGTCTTGTAAATCGTATAGAAAATAAAAATAATAAAAAAGTTGGCGAACAAACTTTATTATTTATTTACAAGGTATCGGTTTAATTTACGTTTGAGAAAAGCTTAACATCGGGTTAACCCAACTGTAGAGTTTGGGATTTACATATTTCACTAATTGCTCATAACAATAACTTCAAGTCTTTGACCGTATTAGCCTTATTTATTTTCACTGTCCTGATTTCAGCCTGATTGTGGTAGATGTGAGATGGAGAGAATTCGAGATAATTTTGAAAAGTGTAGAAATAAACTTGTTAGAGATAATGAACACTGTTGTAAAATAAACTGCAAAGACACTGGTTGTGTGATATCTGAGAATATAGGTAGTAGCGAGAGAATATAATTAAGAGGCTGGCTGGTAACGAAAACTGTTCTTCTGTAGGGCTTGCTCGCATCTATGCATATCGAATTCTCCCTCACTAGTTTGGCCTAGGTAGGAAGTAATCAATATTTGAATCTTGGTTTTCCGCATTTTAATTAATTGGGAGATCCCATTTCACTCCTCTAGAAACTAATTTGGTAAAACAGAGATAATCAGCTTTATACTCTTTGCAGTTTTAAATCACGCTAGTTAACATTTTCACCGTGAGTTTTACCAAATAACTTTGACGATGGTAAAACACCAAACTAACCACAAGAAGAGAAAGAAGCTGACCATGGACACAACAAGTCTCATTTGTTTTCCAGGGTTTGCATATCCATCACTTCATCAGTTAATCTCAGTCAGAGTTTCCGGACGAATTTCCTGACACAGTGGATTATTTGACTACTTTTAATGGCCTTCAAAATTAACGATTTTAAGTTTATTACATCTAAAAATGGTATATCTCAATAGAATCTCTCACTAATTCCTTAATTCTCATATTTGCAATCTACCTTTTTTTTTTCAGTACTTTTTGATTTTTTTAATGTCACATGCCTATTGTTTTCTGCGTTTTCCCTCAACAAATTACGATTGCCAAAAGTCAGACATTAATGATAAACATTATTTATTATTAGTATTTTGATTGAAGCTTATTATATAAATAAATGAACAGCAATTATTCCATTAAATCTATTCACTTTTAATTGGTTTATTTATTAAAATGGGAATTTATTTCGTAATTGATTTGATTATATAATTTCTCTAACCTATTTGTAATTATATTCTTTTCAGAATGTAATTTGCTTTTCTTTTACTTAAAAATGGTAAATTCTAGAATTTATTACCGAGAGAGTTAACAGTTTATAAACAGAACAAGTGGCAATACAAGAGGTGAGTTAAGTTCCCACTCTTGTTTTTCAATTCAATTTCCATTCCGTTTGTCCTCTTTTTAAAACTTACGTCAGCATTTAGCTTGCAATTTTTTCTATTTATTTTTTCTTGCTGCTTATTTTTAAAAGAATTTGCCGTTCATTTACACGTTTTCCCGGGGCCTACTTATTTCTTTGTTACTGCTACTATTGTTGTAAGTTTTTTACCAATAAATCAATATTTAATTTCTACTTTCACTTACACAAATTTTCAAAATCATGATTTCACCGGAAATAGATATTTTAAAGATGGCCCGAGAGTGAAAAAAATTGTTTTTCGCGAATGGTCTGTGCGTGGTGTTTGTATGTATGTCAGAGAGTTAACAAAATCTCTTCAAAAAACGAAAACTCGGCGGAAGCTCAAACTTAGTATGGCCGTTTAATTATTACTATATCGCATTCGGGCAAAATCCATCAATCGGAAATGCGACTTTTTAGCTTTTCGCAATTTTCTTATAAACAACTCCAATGATTTTCTTTAAACTTCAAATATTATTTAAACACATAAATAGCCATCACTTTTATTTGAAACATTTTTCCGAAAGAATTAATGTTTCGGATGTTCTGAGGGAAAAGCAGCTTTCCTCTAAATTACTATACTTCAGTATACTTCAATTTCCACCTACTGAAAATTAATATTCCTAAACATTAGAAATATTGATAGAATTCCAAATTTGAAGAAAATCGGTTAACCGGAAGTACGACTTTATCGAGTAAGTTTTTAAGTTTTTGGGAAGGTTCTCGAAAATGGTTACAACGATTTTCTTTAAACACCACTTTCATTCCAAATATTTTTCCGCAAAAAACTTGATTTTACAGGGGGTTTTGGTTAGTTAGATTTAAATTTAAACTACATAAGGCTTATTGATTTTTTTTGACAGAGGGTGCTCCACAGAACTCCGCTCAGGTATAAGTACAAGTGTAACCTTTTCCTTTATGTTTAGCGCAACTAACATTGTAGAATTGCAATTTTAAAGATTTTTTTTTTTATTTTTTTATTCTGCTTAATTTGACATAATAGTTAAAGAAGAGTTTAGACTGAATTACAAAATAAACAAACAATAACAAACTTAAAGCAAACAAACAATTTGAAGTGAATAAAAAGATTTAAAGTAAACAGAAAACATATAATGAACAAACTAAAATATTATGATTACTGAAAAAATTACTAGATTATGAGTATAAATGAAATCTTAACTTAAGTACATTTTTACTTTCTCTTACTCCTAGTAAGAGGAATTATTGTAATCGTGTCAAATTTTCGATATTGAGTTTTCACCGGAAATATCCGTTTTGAGGTCCCTTGAGTCAAAAAAAGTAGTTTTTAGCAAATTGTGTGTGTGTGTGTGTGTGTGTGTATGTTGTGTGTGTATGTATGTATGTATGTATGTATTTGAACAGCATAGCTCAAAAACGAAAAATCGTAGAAAGTTCGAACTTGATATGATTTTGACTTGATGATGATTTTCTTCAAACTTGGTATGTCAACTAAACATACTAACAACTACAACTTTTATTTGAAACATTTCTCCGGGAAAATTCATTTAAGGGCACTTCTGGGGGAGGGGTGGGGTTAGGTTTTCCTCTAAAATGCTATTTCAGTTTATTAGACAATTCTGCCATTCAAATATGGTTAATTAGAATTAAATATGGTTCTATGGTTAATTAGAATTAAATATGTTGTTGCAATTCCGAGTTTGAAAAAAAATCGGAAAACCGGAAGTGCGTTTTCTTTACTAGTTTACTAAATGATTTTTTTCACTTTTTCGCGATTTTCTGAATAATGGCTCCAACGATTTTCTTGAAACATCGTATATAAACTAAACATGCAAAGATCTACATCATTTATTTAAAACATTTCTCTGGGAAAATTCATTTAAGGGCACTTTTAGGGGAGGGGTGGGGTTACAGCTTCCTCTAAAGTGCTATCATAGTTGATTATACAATTCTATCATTCAAACAAAATTAATTAGAAATAAATAGATTGCTAAAATTCCGAGTTTCAAGAAAATTAGTAAACCGGAAGTGCGCTTTTACTGAACAGTTTTTTCAGTTTTCGACGAATTTCGTTAAATTTGGTACACAAACTATAAAATTTGTCAATTATAATTTTGAGAACGGGAGTAAGAGAAAGTTGTGTGAGTGTTTCACACCAGATTGTTTTAAATAATAATAAATGTTATTTACATGTTCAGCTGACGGGGGAGATTTAACAAATCTGAACTTTCTTTATTATAATTTTTTTAAAAACTTTCTTCTATAAGCCGTGTAAAATGGACATTCAAGAAGAAATACGTGTAATGGTTTCTAATTTATTAGAATTACATAACGGGCATGGTTCTTCTGTGTTGATTTTGTAACATGTTTTATTTACTTACAAAGTTATTTGTTTAGTTGGAGAGAGACTCTAACTTGACTTAACAAGACATAAACTTCGGACAGACACATTGAATTCAAGATACTGTTGTTGATATGCTCTATTTTTATTATAGATATTCTTATAAATTACATTGTATGAGGAATTATCTGATTTATTTATTAACTTTTTATATTGTTTTAATAAATTATTCTTATTTTTTTATTATTAAATTTGGATCATGTTCAAACCAAAGTCATTCAAAATCAGTTTCTATTAATATTTGGTTTAATTGTGTTACCCAATTGTATTTGCTTAATTTATTGCTTCCATATTTTCTTAATTTAAGATTTAACATATTTTAGGCAGTCTGTTTTTTCACACATTAACAATATCTTAATCCACCAATTAATTATTAGTTTGACAATTTGGTTGTTTGATTTTTAGTTAAACCGTACTCAGCTCTTACAATGTATCCCGGAGTTTTTTATTGGCCAAAAATACAATGATTTGAAATATTTCGTTTGTACAATTTCTAATCTGTCTAAATACCTGGTTGCCCATATTTCAGAAACGTATAATAGAGCAGATTGTACCAGAGTGTTAAATTTATAGAATTTTTTTAACGGAATTAATAGCTAATGCTGCCTTGGAGATCATATCCTGGCATGCTAATAAAGAACATTTGTTATATAATTAAATTGTATTAATTGGAATAAGTCGAATATTGTTTCACATCAGTTTATTCGTATCCACAATTAATATATTATTATTAACGAAAAATTTGTCTCAAAATACATCCATCAAGCGGAAGTGTAACATTAATGAATACCTTTTTTTGAGTTGATTACGATTTTTTCCAAAATGATTTCATCGATTTTCTTTACACTATCCTTTCACATAAATGATTATCACTTTTATGTGAAACACTTAAAGGGAGAAGGAACATTAATTTTCGTCTAAAATACCATTTCCGGAAAATCAGCATGGTATAGCCAGTTATATAATGTAAAGATTCATTAAAAACATTGCTAAAATTCTATATTTTAAAAAACAATCGATTAAGTGGAAACTTTTTTATTATGTTAATTGAATATTTTCAGTAAAGGTTTTCAAACTTTCTTGAAAATTGCTCCAACAATTTTCTTTAAACTTGGAATGCTTTCTCCACAGAGATAATACCTATCATTTTTATTTCAAATATTATTCTGAGAATGACAGATTTTGTGGGGGTTTTCCAGGAATAAATAAACTTTAAACTGCTGTTACAAAGCTTTGCACAGGGGCTGAATAACAGCTGAACAAGCATAATCTATTTCCCTAAACGCTTTATATTATATAATATTTAATGAAAATTTGTCAAGTAGATATTAATAATTAGAATAAAAGAAATAATGTGAATATTGCACGCGGTTATTTTTGTGTACAAAAATAAATACTCTTTTTTTTTTTTAAATGAAACTGAATTGATTACTTCAACAAATTTGTCACTAAACACTAAAAAACAACGTCAATAATGAAATTGACATAGAATAGAATAGAAACGGGGGGGGGGAGCCTTATTCCACTGGCGACCTACAAGTCGAGGTCTATTGTGGATCCCCTTACGTTACAGAACAGCCCCCAGCTTTGCCCTCCTAATCAATCCTAGCAAAGCTGAGAGCGGCTCCGTCATGAAGCTTCCAGCTTCGGGATTGCCCGTCCCCAATTGAAGAAACCTAATCCTCGCCAGGCCGGCGCACTCACAAAGGATGTGCGCCGGGGTCTCCTCCTCTACCTTGCAGAATCGGCATACCGCACTATCCGCAAGTTGTAGGTGGTGCATGTGTCTATTCAGCCTACAATGCCCTGTTAGTAGACCCACAATTAACCTTATATCCCTTCGGGTCTGGCTCAGTAGGTCTCTGGTAAATTTAGGCAAATGTCTTTTGATGAAGAGCTTTGCCTGCCTCTGTCCTGGTGTTCCCTCCCACCAACGCAGACGCTGATCTTCTATCCAACCCCTGATAGAAGTTTGAATGAGGCTCCTGGACAAGCCGCAGAAGGGTTCGGGGCCTATAAAGGTATCCTGCGAGCCCTCCCTCGCTAGGGCATCCGCCCTCTCATTGCCCAGGAACCCCGCATGTCCCGGCACCCAGGCGAGTGTCAGTTTATTCCGAGTACCCACCTCGGTGAGGGCAAGTAGGCAGTCCCACACCAGTCTTGAGACTATTTGGTGTGAGGAAAGTGCCTTCAGGGCTGCCTGACTGTCGGAGTATATGGCCACTCTTCTACCCACTATCCTTTGCCTTATAATCTCCCTAGCGCAGAGTTGTAACGCCACGACTTCAGCCTGAAAGACCGTGGCGTACTTCCCTAGGCTGGCCTTAATTTTAACTTTAGGCCTGCCCCCGTAGACCCCAGCTCCGACCCCAGTCGGAGTTTTGGATCCATCTGTATACCAGATCGAGTTACCGAACAGGGGTGGCTCACAGCCCCATTCGCCTCTGCTCGGTATAACAATATGGAAGTTCCTTTCAAAGAAATACTTAGGAACCATCCTATCCGTTGGCATCCCCAGAAGATAGTCCGCTTGATTTCCTCGATCAACCTCTGGTTATTACGATCATGCCTAGAGGTGATGGGAGGCGGCCCCTGCAGGAGCCTATGTATTCCCATTCTGGCTTCGCCTAGATCGAGAATGTGTAATGGTGGCAGATTGAGGAGGACTTCCAACGCCGCAGTCGGGGTGGTCTTCATGGCCCGCGTGGAACCCAGGCATGCTCGCCTTTGGATCCCACCAAGCCTTTCCACTGCCCCCTTCTGCAACGTTTTGGTCCACCAAACTACCGACCCATATGTAACCATGAGTCTGATGATCCTGGTGTAGATCCATAGTGAAAATTGACATTGATTTCGTGTCGAAATTTTGGTATCAGCCAAGATTTGCATTATCAACTGACCCCAAGCTCCATAATTACCAATTATTCTCGCTACCAACCTACTCTGATATCTCTATAACAAAACAAACGATAATGATATAAAATTATTATATCCAACCACTTATATCAGTTCAATTTTGGCTTACATTAAGTAATTCAAGTTTTAACGCTTGTACTGAAGCTGGCATTCTTATGGGGGTAGGGAAGGGTACTGATATCACATTATCTCTTAGTAGTGCACCCATCAATATTTCAGGCTGAAATTTTTGCCATAAAAGTTTTTGTGCACAGCATCTTCGGAGCGAATAGTAATTCTCTCGCTGGTCATACTGATCACATTAGAAATGGACTTTGTCAGAATAAAATTAAGATAGGAATGTCAATTGAAACTGGAGATGTCCCTTTAGCGAGCCATACAACTTTGGTTAAGTTGGGTTTGCTAGAAACTGAGCGTTAGCAAACGAGGTGGTCTTGCAGATGTCTATTGATCCTGAATCTTTTTGTAGCATTTTTTTTACATAATTTTTGCGGGGCCAGTATGTAGTGACTCACAGATTAGATTACATTGAAAAATGGAGAGGGTGAGCCTCATTCCACTGCGCCCTACATTAAGACGGTCTATTGTGGATTTCCTGGCATTATAGCACATCCTTCAGCTTCGCCCTCTTAATCAGGTCTAGTACAGCTGAAAGTGGCTCCCTCATGAAGCTTGTGGCTTCGGGATTACATATCCCTAGTTGAAGAAACCTTGTCCACACCAAGCCGGCACACTCAACCGGGGTTTCCTCCTCAGCCTTGCTGAATCGGCACAACGCATTGTCTGCAACTAGTAATTGGTGCATGTGCCTATTCAGCGTAAAATGTCCTGTTAGTAGACCCACTAATTAGCCTTGTATCCCTTCGGCTATGGCTCAGGAGATCCCCGGTAAATTTTAGTAAACGTCTTTTAACAAAGAATTTAGCCTGCCTCTGCCTTGGTGTTCTTTCCCACCATTGCAGACGCTGGTCTTCTATCCAATCCTTGATAGAAGCTTGAATCAAGCTCCTGCGCAACCCACAGAAGTGCTCGGAACCTATAAAGGTATCCTTCGAGCTCTCCCTCGCCGGAGCATCCGCTCTTTCGTTGCCAAGGAACCCCGCATGTTCCGGTACCCAGGCGAGTGTCAACTATTTCGACCACTCACCTCGGTTAGGGCAGATAGGCAGTCCCACACCAGTGGTGTGAAGAAAGTGCTTTCAAGGTTACCTGACTATCAGAGTATATGGTCTCTCTCCTACCCCCCCAACCACTGCTTTATATTCTCCTTAGTGCAGAGTAATAGCGCCACAAGTGAATCATAGAAACACTTATTATTATTATCCTATCTCGGCTGGGCCATGCCCCGGCACTGCAGCCAATAGAGGCTTATTGTGCCACCCCCGATGGTTCCTAGTAGACAAACCCTCCCTCCTTAAGGAGTTTCAGGGCCTTCATCACCAGGTCGTTTTGAGCTACTATCTCCTCAGGTCGCAAAGTACCGAAGGCTTCATACCTCAATCTGATTATTGCTACGCAATCGAACAACAGGTGGGAGGCCGTTTCCTCCTCTTCCTGACATAGTCTGCACAAGGGTTCCGCTCGAATGAGTCCTACCTTGTACAGATGTTTCCTGAACCTGCCATGACCCGTAAACAGTCCCGTCACCAGAGAAATCTGGCTCCTACTCAGACCAAGGGTCATTCGGGTTCTTCGTTTACACAGTCCTGGCATCATCCTTTTACTGCGTATAGCACCCGTGCTTACTGCGACCCCACTCTCTAATCGCTGCACGAATTGCTCCGCCAGTTATTCCCAGGACCGGCTCTGGACCAATGAACCCGTTCCTGGCCAGTTGATCAGCTGTCTCATTACCCTCAACCCCTGCATGTCCAGGCACCCACAACAGCTGCACCTTGTTGTGCCTGGACAGTCTCGACAATGCCTCTCGACATTCCTTAACCAGGGATGAGGTAGTTCTGTGAGCTTCTAAGCCTTTCAGTGCAGCCTGATTGTCCAAGCAAATGCGTATGACCTTGCCCCTTGGAGCTCTACGCAGGTTCTCCTCGGCACAGACCTTAATAGCAAACACTTCAGCCTGGAATATAGTGAAATACCTGCCCAGCGGCCTCTCAATAGATACCTCTGGGCCCATTCCATACACTCCCGCTCCAGTCCCGCACTCCATCCTAGAGCCATCTGTAAACCACAGAGGCCCTGTCCGATAGAGTTTTTCCCACCCCTTGGACCATTCCGCCCTAGAACCTAGGAACACCCGAAATGGAGCCTCGAAGTTGTATGTTGGACACATGCTATCCTGGGCCATGTCTGTCACAGGGCCTGGGTTAACCTTTAGCAATATGTCCAAATGTTTGGCTAAGGAGCCGCACTGCCTCCAAAGACCATTTTTGCGCAATCTATGTGCACTGGCCCTCGCCTCCGCTTGCACTAACAAGCCAAGCCCAGCAGCACCTCCAGCGCAGATGTCGGAGCACTTCTAAAGGCGCCCGTAATGAGGAGGCACCCCAGCCTCTGTATAGAAACACTTACTAAAGAAGGAACGCACAGTGCTCCAGGAAGGCACAGTGCTTGGAAGGCTTGACTCCAAGGGCACTCTTTCAGGGCCCAGTAGGCTTTCTTGCTTTACATCACCTAGATAGAGTGAAAACATGGACTTCGGATAGTCTGTGTATTATCCTTATATTTCTGGTTTTTGGTTAAATAAAAATATTTCAAATATCAGCTGCCACTGGAAAAAAAAAGTTATTTAGAAAACCAAAAATCAATATATAAAATATTTCAACAGGTAACTTATTCTAAAATAAGTTACTCTTTCCTTATTTTCTTCTAAAAAAAATGAAAAACTATAAATAAAGGAAGGATTTTAAAGTTAAGTTTGTCAATAATTGTGAGAAAATATTATTAACAAAGAACTGAATGTTTAACACTTGGATTATTGTAAATAAGTGGTAAGATTTATATTGTTCTCTAGTTTTACTGTGAGATAATCACAAACCTGTAACTTTTATAATGAAGGATATCCCAAGCTTGATTGGAATAACCAAAACGGAAGTTGCATGGCCGTTAACCACCAGCTCTTGTTTATTATTATTGGTATAAAATAAGTTTATTAAATTTATATAATAATTGATAAAATAATTTTATTTTAAAATTATTATTTTATAGGTGTTGTAATTTTAGATTCTAAAAAGAATATTAAAAAGACCCGTATAAAAAAAAATGAATATGTCCAATAAACCTCGCTAGTTATAGTTGATAGTAGTAGAAGTTGCTGACAATGAAAGTTTAAGATAAAATGAGCGAGTTGGGAATATGCTTTATTCCTGACATGGATATAAAAGTTGTTAAAGTATCCCCATGATTCCTGGCTAGTTCTTTGACTGCTTGTCTAACTCTGAATTTGGACGTGCCTTGAAGCTCATTGTACCAATTACCATTTTATCTTCCTTCACTGGTCACAAAATGTCGTTCTTTTACGGTGTACTACTGATTGCGCAATAATCAATTTACATTCTTATTTTCTTTTACTTCACAAAATAGTACTTTAAAACTTGTAAGTACTAGATGCTTATCTAGTGTCATATTGTAGCTTATGTAAAAGGATTTGTTCTAAATGTAAAAGTATTTGTTCCGTACATATAATAAAAATAAAAAAAAATTCAATTTTACTCTGAGTAGAAGTATAGAATAATTAGTTAGTAACGATTTTATTTAAACATTGCAAACTAACTACAACCATACTCGCTATATCCACATGAAAGGTAATTAATTGGTACGGCAATAACTGCAATTATTCACTACATCAAATACCGACTACTAAAACATCTGACTACCAATTAATGTACATACAAAACCGTCTCATCAATTCAGTGGCAGTTATGACATTTCATTTCAAAATAAACACAAACCAATTAAACAAATTAATTACAAAGTAAATAATAACCATAATGTAATTGTATTTCTTTTAATTTATTACTTTCTCTTATTCTCTAGTAAAAGGCAGTATTGTGTAATCGTGTCAAATTTTCCATATCGAGTTTTCACCGGAAATATTCGTTTTGAGGTCCTCTGAGTCCAAAAAAGTTGTTTTTAGAAAAGGGTCTGTATATTGTATGTATGTATGTGTGTGAACAGCTTAGCTCAAAAACGAAAAATCGTTGAAAGTTCAACAAACTTGACTGACTTTCGAGGGAAGGGTGGCGTTGGGTCTTTCGCTAAAGTACTATCATAATTTGATTATACAATTCTACCATCCAAACAAAAATTAATTAGAAATTAATAGATGACCAAAATTCCGAGTTTCAAGAAAATTAGTAAGCTGGAATTTCGCTTTTACTGAACAGTTTTTTTCAGTTTACGACGAATTTCATTAAATTTGGTACATTAACTATAAAGTTTGTCAATTATAATTTTGAAACTGGAGTGAGAGAAAGTTGTGTGAGTGTATCATACCAGATTTTTTTAACACTTATATTACGATGCATTAAAAGCAATGGATTAGTAGTGCAAAAGGATTAGTAGGCTGAAGAAACTTCAAAATTTAAAGAAAATTAAAAAAAAAAAATTAACCGGAAGTGAAGTTGCCAAAAATGTATTTGAGTTTTTCGGAATTTTCTCGAAAACGGTTCCACAGTTTTCCTTAAATACAAAATGCTATCTTCACGTTTATAAACCTTTCACTCTTATATGGAACATTTTTTGTTCATTTTAGGGATTTTCTAGGGAATCGTTAGATTTGTTTTTTTTTTTGGTGCGTGATCGAAAATGTAATACATTCAGCTACCTTTGCCGAGAACATACATGTATCTCCTAACCCGAGGATATGCATTATAAAGAGCAATTATTAAAAAAAAGAAAATGCCAGTTTCAAGAAAATATTTAAATTATTATTATTATCCTCTTACTAAGATTAAGAGGAAGTAATAATAATTACAATGGTAAATACGACCATTTTTTTTGTCAATGATTTCATCATATATAGCATGCCTCATTTTATTGGTTCAGTACCTGTTTCAGGTGATCACCCATCATCGCAGTAAAGCTATCAAGTTTTTGTAAAGAGAGTTGACTTAAAGCTTTGAATTTCTGCCACATTGATTGTTTCTATGCGGGTGGTTATATTAGAATGTGTGCACATGTATAATAAAGAAAAAGAATGAGTTAAACTATAATTACCAATTAAATATTGCTGTACAACAAATAGTGCTTCTTGTATAGCTGTTGTGGTTGGATCCGCAGAGCTGGTAAGTACCCCATATTTTCCATGATAACGTCCTTCACTTTGTGGCCATCGATGACCACAAAACAAGTATGTGATGAGCACAACATGAAGCAGGCTATCACGTGAAAATAGTTGATATTAAGTCTTTAGTAATGTTGTTGAGGAGTTTAGGTATACTGTGTTTAGGTATGTTGTGTCTTGTCATGGGTATTCCAAATATGGGGTGGACTGGAAATTTGTAGAAATATAAATATAGATATAAGAGGGAATAAAAAGGAAGGGGGGCAAGTATAAAGTCATAAACTATAAATATATAAATATGTAAATGGGCTATAAAACAGTAAATTTGAGATTAAGATAATATTGTATGAAATAATCAAAACAAAGTAAAAATGTATTTTCATTAAGTAAAATGCATGCTATTTATTATACATATATATACCAACCATAAATATATTTCTAATTATATTTTAACTCAATTCTTTTTCGATATCATACACGTGCACACATGTTAATATAATAATATCTTGTATACATTCGATCAATCAATGTGGGGTGTTAGTGCGTGACAGCAACTTAATAAAGTAGAAGTCAAATCTTTTGGCACAAACTTGGTAGCTATTCTATGACGATGGATCAGAATCCAAAATTGGCCAGAACCAGCAAAATAAAGCATGCTACGACAGATAAAATCATAGATGTTATCCAGCATTGCAGATCCAACTTCATATTGAACAATTATTATATTTATTATTATATTTGTGGGGGGGGGGCTGTGACTTGCATGGACCACCCTCAGGAAGCTGGTTGGTTTCCTCACTGAGCATTGTGGTTTAAGGAGACATCCATTGTATATGGGACTCATGCCTGACCCCTTTTGTAGAGTCTGTGAGACGGACGAGGAAACACCATCTCATGACGGATTGTTCGGGCTGTGAGGAGATTAGGTTCAGGACCTTTAGCCGGAATAGGATATCGGTAAAAGTGCTTAAGCTATGTCCTTTCAACGTTATGGTCCGATTTGTTCGGACTGTAGTAAAACTTTGATGGGTAAAACCCGGGCCTGGTGTTTTGTTCCAGGCCTGGCAGTTTTTATTTTTTTGAGGTAGATACATGGGCCCAGGGATGCTTTGGATAGCGTAGGGTTTAGCCCTTCCCGTCTTTGAATAATAATATTATATTTTTTCCTCAGCCAGAGAGGGCCGATGATATAAAGGGCCGGTGTATAAAGCCTCACGGCCTGCGGAGACTTTGATTTAATTAAAATGTGGCCAATTTGCTACTGCGTACTGCTTGTCATCGAATGATTCCTACATGAGTGCAGGATAACGGCTTGTTGCATTTCTGCTCTTTTCGTATTTTGAGCTTGTTTAATCAAGGCACACAGAGACCTCCGTATTTATCCGACACTGGAAATCACTAATGGTACGATCTCGACCGCCGTGATTATTAGTATTATTATTATTTAATTTAAGGCGCATCAACATTTATGGTCACTGGCGCCCGGAGCCTTCTCAGTGCATTGCCGGCCTCCGGAACAGTGTTCTCTCGTTACAGACACATTGTCCATCACCGGACAGTGTGCTGTAGAGGATCCTAGGAAGATAAAATCTAAGGGAAGCACAGCTGGACTCGAACCCGGGTGCTCCGCGTGGGAGTGCGCTCACCACTTAGCTATTCCCTTCCCTTTATTATTATTGTACAAATAAGCATAAGCGGTTCACAAATTTGAGAAAATCACCATAATTCCTCCTACAGTAGTAGAAATAAAAACATGGCATTCAATAATTATTTAGGAGATCTGTTGTGGAGATTTTTAGTTAGAAATAAAAAAAAGTATTTAATTATGTGATTGAATTAATAATTGTTAATTGTTTTCATTAATCATGTAATGGTAAAATATCTAAGAATACTATTCACAGCTTAATAAATTTAGAAAATTTTATTTGATGCCATTTTTATAATCCATATAATTTATTTATTTTATTACACCAATATTTGCTTATCAATATCAGCGAAATCAGCGATTGAGAACCAATTTTATTTGGGTTTACTTTGGTAATTATTAAAAAATCTTTTAACATTATTCAATGGTAAATTATAATGTTGAAAATGGATTTTGAGGTTCGGTCAAACAAAAGAACTTTTTTTTAAATTTCTCTCGACGTTTCGGCAAATTTATTGCCTTCTTCAGAGTCTGTACAAAGGTTGAAATACATATCAAAAATAGGACCAACAGAAAATATGAACTTAAACTAAATATTACAGAATAAAAATTTTAAACTAAACAATATAAAATAAACTAAGTACAAAATATGATATATATAGAGTACAATTAAATTTATTTTAAATTATTGTAGACAGATCAATATTAAACTAAATCGCAACTATTAATTAATACTAATAAAAAAATAAACATAAAATAAAAAAATAAATAAAATATATATATATGTGTGTGTGTGTGTGTGGCATATATGAGTACAGTATGAAAATAACTTACAAAAAGGTAAGTTTACTTAGGAAATGTACTTACAAAAACTAACTTAGGAAATGTACTTACAAAAATTTTTAGTGAGAATTCCAGTAATAATTAATAATCTAGTATAACCTGTGACATATCATCACCAAGTGTTACGGACATTGGATGGGTCAAGGTTTATAAAGGGCTAGGAGAGGGGATGGGAAAACCCTGTCTTAGTCTGTATGTTGTTTTGGAAATTCCAGGAGAATGTTATAGCTGAGGGATAGGTTTTTGGTGTCTGTTCTAAAATTAATAGAAAATTTATCTTTTTTAATATAAATCATTTCCAATATATTTCTTTTTTTATTATTATTATTATTATTATTGATGGAGAGAATTTTGGTGTTTTCTATGTCAAATTCGTGTTTGTATTGTATGCAGTGTTTCGTTAGTGCTGTAGTCGTGTCAGTCGGTTTTTTAGTTTTACAGTCGTATTTATGTTGGTACAGTCTATTTTTTAAATATTGAGATGTTTGTCCTATGTACGTACCTGGGCATTGTAAACAATTTATTTTATAAATTATATCTGATAATAAAGTTGTGGGTGTGGGGTCTTTTAGTTTAGAAAAGAGTTTTAAACGTCGGTAGAAATTTAAAAAAGAGTTCTTTTGTTTGACCGAACCTCAAAATCCATTTTCAACATTGAATACAACGGTCGTAACGAACACCAAAAACGTAAATTATAATTTAAAAAAAGTTTCGAGTATTTTATTTAATATAAAATTATATATCTAACAAATAAATTTAATAAAAGATAGAAAATTTGTATTTCAAAAGGAGAGACAGAGTGATGAATGAAATCTGAGTACGAAATCGAGTTAATGAAGCGAAAAAGTGTTAGTAGAAGATGTAAATATTTTTATATAATTACTAATAAAGGTGGTGGGGGGGGGGGCTCTAGGAGGGTCTTCCTAAATTACGTGCTTCTTCCGCTTGCTTTATTAATGAAAGATGAAGCTTAAGTTTTGCGGTCAAATGGGTCATTAGTCTACTTTTTTCCCCCTTTTTTTTTATTAATTTATTTAAATTAGTTAATTATTAATTTTTAATTTGTTACACAATATTGCAATACAAGTTCTTGCCGTTTTTTCTTTTGTTTTTAAACTGTGGCGTATTAACATTATTATTAATTGATTTTCAATAATTAATTGAAACATTTTATCGAAAATTCCCTCATCATATTACGGAGTAACTCGAGCATCAAAATGTTCAATAATAAATTTATTAGTCATTCCATCAATTAATTTAATTAATGTTACATTTATATTAGGTTTACGTTAATTGATTGGAAAAATTAATTAATATCAAATCGATATAAGGGCTACTATTTTTAGTACTGATATTCTATCTAGCCTGAAGACAGTTCTCATCACACTTTTGAAAATATATTACGTATTTTTAAAATTAAACATTCACAGATGGAACTCAATCATTGTGTGGCTAAGTTTTCATTTCCTTATTTCATATCTCTATTATAACCATAAATGTGGCACATTTCCTATTTTATATCTTGAAATCAAATTTTTCTTTAATTTCATTCTTTATAAGCATAGTTAGACATCTTTTTATTTCAATATATATTTTTTATCTGTTACTGAGGTTTTTCTCTCTAATTTGATTTTGAAGTCTTGTGGTGTCACTGTGCTGAAACTTGATAAATAGAGGAAATTAACTTTTTTCTAATCAACATTTTATCAGTTTGTTGTTTGTTGTAATTTCATTATATGTTTAACAACATTCTGATTTTTTTTAAAAAAAAAAATCTCTTATCGTTGCAACAGAAAGAAATTGAACTTTCACTTGTTTTGAGATTCTCTGTTTATATAAAGTCATGAAAATACAAAAGGTTGATTCACTGTTTACCGAAAGTAATGAGGAACGTTTAATATTTATCATCGTCGTATCCTACTCGAAGGTTTCAAACGAAATCCGTCAACCGTATTGCGACTTTACCGAATGATTTTTTTTTTCCCCAGTATTTCGTGAATTAGGCCTTCCACTTTTATCTGAAATGTTTTATCCGGGAAAATTGATTTCGGAGAGTTCTGCAGTAATTGCAACGTTAAGCTTTCCTCTGAAGGCTATGGCACGTACAATATACGTGTTCTAATACCTATATAAAAATACAGTCCATTAAATACGTTCCTAGAATGCCATCTTTAAAGAAAAGCGGTTAACCGGAAGTGCTATCTTAGAGAATAGGTTTCTGAGTTTCCGAAAATGTTTCGACAACAACTCTAACGCATGTAAATTAAATTAAATTCTAAATTCGCTTTTGTCACTTTTATATTTTTCGGAAAAATTTTATATTTAGGTTTACCCCCTAAATTTCCATTTCAATATAATTTAGGTTCCACTACAACAACATAATATTAAGAACAATTGAAGCAAATATCCAAAATTCCAATATGGAAAAAAATTTTGTTTATTAAGAAATTTGAAAAACTGCATTAAGTAAGTGAAAGTTGATGAATTTTTTAATAGAAGAAGCACACGCAAAAATTGAAATAATTTTAAAAAATGGAAATATTATGATTTTGGAGGAACGGATTAGAATGAAGCGACAGATACTATAGACAAAGGACCCACTTACAAGACCGTTAGAGAGACCTTTCTAAGTAAAGTAAAGTAAAGTAAAGTAATGCCTATTTTTTCAGGCGGGCATAACGTCCAACTACCAAATTAGGTGTCGTGGACGGGGGCGGCAGCACCTACTTTACTATGAACATTTTTAAAACAAATATAAAATTTAGAAGTTATACGCTGGATTCGAACTGGGGTCCTCCCATTTACAAGTCCAAGCTCATAACCACTACACCAACATCCGCCCCTGAGACACCTTTCTAAAACTCCCTTAAGACTTAGCAGCATTGTTTGATCAATCTTATTTCAGTATTCAACCAGTATCATTCGTCTCAGAACAGTCACTCTCATTAGTTATTCTTATGTTTCATTTATTTTTGAAAATAAATCCTTGACGTTCATTGAATCTTTGATATAAAATACATGGTTAATTATAACACTTAGTTAGCGCACTGCTTAAATGAACTTTTATCAGAAATAAAAAAATTCTAATTTTAACCAGAATGTTTTCTCCTTAATAAAAACTAACTAATAGTTTTATGAAATGATATTTATATAAAAACTTTAATAATATTCTTTATACGTGTATTCCAAGGCTAATTTCATAATTAATAACTAATCATTTTAAAGTAAGTAATATTGTTAATTGAAATTAAAGTTCAGGTAATTTTGATTTAATCGTTGGAAATGATACTTCGAAGAATATGACTAAAATCTGTTATATTGTATTAGAGATGATAAGGAAAAACTCATTCATAACAGAAATGAAACCCACTTCAATAAAAACGTTTTGTAAGGAAATATTTTGTCTTATTAGTTCAAAGAAAGTATTAGACTTTGGTGCAGAGGATTAACAAATTGTTCTGATTTCTTTATAGCCCAAAATAAATAAATTACATGATAGACAAGTTAGGTATGTAGGAACAAAATGTTATCAAGTAACAAGATAATGTTCCAGAAAAACAAAACTGTAAAGTAAAATTTAAGGAAATATTTAATTTAGTATAAGGATTAACATATCTCAGCTCTTTAAGCAAATAATACAACGAAAATTATTAAACATAAAACAGATAAGGAGTATAATAATTGTGAAAAGTTAGATAAGAAAAAGGAAATACTTCAAACTGTTATAGGGGAAAACTTTCTTACGAACAATACAAATTAGTATCCTATCCGCTGCAAAAAATGTAACTAAAAAAAATTTGGATATTGTTCTATCAACAACAAGCAAATAGGATATGTTTTAAACTTTGCGAAAGTATCAATTATGCAACTTAATAACAATTGAATGGATATTTCAAAATCGAGATATTTTAATGAAAAAGAAAAAAAAAAAACTAACTGATATTTAAAATTCAACGACTTTCTCTTACTGCAGTTCTCATAGAGCTTTTTCTTAAAAGTCGTTGTTTTTGCTAAATGTTAAGTTATCTTAAACTCCAAAGTTGCTGTTGCTGTTATAAATATTAGGCATAAAAGGGGGCTTCTAGGTTCTGCAAAACCATCCAAGAATAATTTTTGTCAGCCAAAAGGAATAGATATGTATGTAAGTATAGTATATAAGGAAAAGTACGCCTAGTTAAGGGAATTCGTTGAACCGTTATGGACAAAATTACGAAACAATGAAAAATATGAAATCCATTTAGCTGCCCTTCGACTAACTGACTTTCCTCAAACCAAGGGTGAATATTGCAGCTACAGTTCTGCATTATGCATAAATGGAATACATTATTATTATCATTATTATTTGTATGTGGGGAGGGAATCCCTACGCTATCCAAAGCCTCACTGGGCCCTTATAGCTACCTCAAGGAAAACAACAACAAACCGGGTCTATAATAAAAATCCAGACCCGGATCTAATCCATCTAAGATTCACCGCAGTCTGAATAAATCAGACAATAACCTTAAGCGGAAATAGCCTAAGCTCTCCACAGACATCCTATTCCGACCAAAGGTCCTGAACCTAATTTTCTCACAACACAAGCAATCAGTCATAAGATGGATGGGAGTTTCCTCCTCTGTCTCACAGACTCTACAAATGGATCCGGCATGAGCCCCATTATGTCGAGATGTCTCCTTAAACCACAATGTCCAGTAAGAGATACAACCAGATGCCTGAGAGTGCTCCGTGAAAAACACAGCAACGTCTCACTAATGGCCCTTGTCCGGGCCCCCGATGAGCATTTTGGATTGCCGAAAACCAACTGAGCCATCCATAAAGATGAATGCTGTGAAGTTGTCCATGTCTGGAAGCTGACAGACATGTGCCAGAAGACACGCCAACAGCAGGCTCGGGACCAATGAAAGGAAGAGAGGCGCCTAATTTGGCAAAGCTATCTACCTCCTCATTCCCAAAAATTCCCATGTGACCTGGCATCCAACCTAGAAGTACATCCTTCAGAGAAGAAAGCTCTTCTAGTCTTTTAGAACATTCTAACACCAACCTGGAAGTGAAGAACATGAACTCAGCGCCTTCAGCGCAGCTTGGCTGTCCGAGCAGATACAAACACCTTTTAAGTTAGTGTTACGTAACCCTTTCATCCAAGACACAACAAAGAATAGCATAAACCTCAGTCCGGAAGACCGTGGTCCATTCACCAAGAGATACTGCCAAATGATCTCCGGTCTCAAACTAGACCGCAGCTAGACCTACCATCCATTCTGGAACCGTCCGTGTAACACCGAATGGAATACATTTGATCATAATGTAATAGTTTATCATTGACAAGATCTTCCTGACATTAAAAACAAATTAAATAGTTAATATTAGAATAATTGATTTCCTCATTGATGTTTTAAAAATTATATAAAAACGCTATTTTGATTTTTATTTTATTTTTTAACCTGAAATTTGTAACCTTTTAATTTCTTTCATTTTAATTTATTTTTATAGCCTGTTTATGTTGTACAAAAATGGAACTATTTGTTGAATGAATATAGTTTAAATCTGCAAGAACACAATTTATAAATTTTGTTTCATAAAAACCAAAATAAATACATATTCGCTATCATTAAAACTATTTGTAGATTTATAGAAGTAAGCAACGAAAGTTTAGTAAAATATTCATCATTTAAAAGCAAATCGATAATGATTTAATGTTTACTCTGTTGCTCTTCATATGAGGGGGGTAGGCGGTGTGTTTCAGTAATCTCCCTAGTTAATACAGTTAAGAGCTATTCGACCGAAAAAGATCAATTAAAATTACCATCATCAAGTGTTTTTGGTTGATTGATTACTACTAACACAGTAAAATGGTGATCTTGCTTTTCATTGTTCTTTATAATTTGAACTATAGAGATTTATAACTTTTTTTATAATACTTAAATATTCTGAATTATTTATAGAGAAAATAAATTTATTTCACTTGATTTCATCTAATTTTAAATACTATCATAATTATAATTTATTTGATTTTATTACCGTGAAACTGATTGAACTACATCCTACCATTTTTTTAAAGTAATTCTCCCAGAATGAGTTGAAGATTTGAGGATAGCATTAATTTGACAACTGATGATTTGAGGATAGCATTAATATTAAGAAACATATCAGAATTAAGTGAGGGCAAATACATACTGACATCCTATAAAACAGTATGTGAATTGAAATTTTTGGTTAGTCGAAAAGGAGAGAATTAAAAAGTAGAAACTAACTTGTAGAAATAAGGACGAGAGAGAGAGAGAGAAGGGGTGATTGGCGAGAGTGGGGATGTTGATTGGTGGTGTTGTCAACTGGTACACTAGTGATGAAGATAACATTATAAGAAATTGGAAGCTGAGATTTGGCAAATTTAGGAAACTGTAATAATACAAGAACTGAGTCTGAGCAGGATGATGGCGAACGTAGGGAGACCGAGGGCCAACAGCCGCCCGCTCCTCATGTCCGTTACGGACGCCGTCTTCCTGAACGGATGAGAAATCTGGGCTAATGCCCTTAGAAAAGCGAGATACCGGAGGCATTTGGCCGCTGTACAAAGGAGGGAGGCGCTTAGGAGGGGGGCAGCGCGTATCGGACTGTATCTGAGCCAGACGTCCTAGTAATCGTAAGGGTGATCCCGATTGATCTTCAGGCCAGAGAGAGACTGGAGGTTTGGGAGAGCAAGGGAGAGCCGATCGAATCAGATACCAGGCTGAGAACCAGACGTGTCACGCAGTAGCGTTGGAGAATGAGCCATGAGGAGCTTGGGAATGACTCATCCCCAGCTTGTCGGAATGGATAAGTTGGCGGCAAGGCGAGGTCAACTACTTCCTCACCCAATTTCTTACAGGGCATGGCTGTATTGCCGCGTATCTGCCAGAGGGTGGTTAAAGTGGGAGACCCGTCGTGCATCTACGGAGATGCAGAGACAGATGATGCGTTCCACACCTTCTTCAGATGTGGCAGATGGGAGCGAGAACGGCAGAGACTGGAAGCCCAAAATCGGGAGGATCTCTCCGGAGGCCAAGCTCGCCCGGCGGGATCGGTGGAACTGGGTGTGTACCTTTGTGCGGACGGTCCTGCGCATGAAGTCTGTAGAAATAATAAGGCACCTCGACCTCCCGAGGACGGGGTCCAGCTAGGCCGGAGGCAGCCCACAGTAACATTATGAGGCACTACCCCGAAGTAGTACCATAAGCAGTTCCGGGATGGATAACTGCCTGTGAGGGAGGGGGTTGTTTAGTGGGTGCAATCCCCCCCCCCGTAAAAAAAAAAATAATAATAATTCAAGAATATTATTTTCTAGAGATAATAAAGAAAAATAAATTATATACAGCATCTGAGATAGGTCAGTAAAAAGCTGTCTAAGAAGAATGGGGCCACAACAGATATCTGACTTTTCTATAACAAAATAATGAAAGAAAGAAATGAAAAATGTATGTGGTTTATGTGTTTCCCCATGGACATCAGAATTTCTAGATGTCAATCTATTTTGATGGGAAGCAGTTAGATTTATTATTTTTGTTATTAAATTGTTACCAATTGAAATATCCATTAAAAAAATAGAAGAATATTCCATTGAAGAATAATTTGTAGGAAAACAAGATAAAAGGAAAACAAGAAATTTGTTTATGATTATTATTATTATTAACGATAACTCCAAAAATAATGAGGGTGTATTTTAGTGAAAGGATTACATTAAAGGATCTTAAATCATTCAAGAGAATTAAATACAAACAGTATTTACATATAATTTATTCTCTAGTGGTGAAAATAAACATTTCAAAGAATTTTATTATATAAAATAAGGTTCCTTTCATTTAGCGGTTGGATTATTATATACAGATATAATCGTTACATATTGTATTTAACTTATTTAACTTTGATTTCTTTTTAACTTTTGTTGCCCAATTATTAAACTCTTTGTGAATAAATTAAACAATAATCTAAAAGAAGGACATTTTAATGCATTTACAAATTTTAATACGTTTATTTCATAAAAATTTTCTTTACTTCATTCTTAATTAATCTGAATTGCTAATACATAAAAGAATTCTGTAAAATTATAGCAGTGTATTTTTTTTTAAAGAGGCTTAAATTTTTATTATAATTGTCCTTACTTAAAATAAGGGACATAAAGTCTGGGATAAGGCTTTGAACAGCAAAAGATTCTGAAGCTATTATTACTTCAAACACTCGCTGGGAAATTCAATTTTGTTCTAACAACTTTAAGGAACCAACAATTGCATATTATATGAACCAAAATTTCAATTTCATTGCTATAAAATATTCAAGGTCTAAATATTATGAATTTCATATGATAGATACCGTATTGCGAATTTAACTTAATGCCAATTCCAGCCAATCGAATCTATGTAAATAATCTTGTACATTTAATTGGCATATCCAAAAGTAAATAAGGTTGACAGGATATTCAATCCTTAGGCAGTATTAAATTAATAGGACAATAAAAAGTTGAATTATTGGTTTTAGTGATGTCTAGTTTAAATAAATATTATATTTAATTATCAAACATTTCAATTAATATTTCAAGACACATGAAAAAAAAAAGAAATTCAGTATGTACGACTTTCTCTCAACCAACTAACTCTCCAAGTTTTCAGCATCACATTTTCCTCACAGCTGTAATTTCGTGATACCTAAATGGAATATCAAGAATAATCTTCCTAAGATGTTTCCATTTTTGTGTCATTTTTTCCACCCTTATCGACACACAAACATAGTCACCAATCCAAAAATATATTTTTTGTATTTAAATATAAATTTTTCATATTTAAACTGATTTCAACGGGCAAAGTGAAAATTTCTCGGCTTAGTTCATAGATGGCACTGCTACAAATGAAATTATACTGTTTTGTTATGTTGGTACATTTGTTGCAAAAGTGAATACCAAATGTGAATTTGATCAGGATTAATAGTTTGTTTTATACGGCTGTTGAAAGTAAGCGAGTTTTGTGTTTTTGACAAAATAAATAAACTTGAATATCGTTCCGTCATAAAATTCTTCGTTTTAGATGGTTTAGCGCCAACAGAAAAAATTCATCCAAAGTTGGTGAAAGTGTATAAGGAGTCTGCACCTTTGTTATCAACATTAAAAAAAACAGGGCAGCTGAGTTTAAGCGTGGTCGTACATCGATTGAAGATGATCCACTTGAAGGACGGCCAAAAATTGCAACTACCGAAGAAAATATCGGCAAGATACACTTTAAGGTTCTAGATGATCGACGATTAAAGGTGTATGAGATAGCAAGGCTGTAGGCATCTCAGAAGAAAGGGTACGGCACATTTTACACGAAGAACTCAATATAAGAAAGCTTTGTGCAAGATGGGTGCCGCATTTGTTAAATGCTGATCACACACAAATGAGGAATCGTGTTTTTCAGCAATGTTTGTGCCGTTTTTTAAAAAGAATCCAACGGATTATCGGCGCCGATTTGTTACGATAGATGAAACATGAGTTCACCACTTTACACCTGTGTCAAAACAACAGTCCAAACAGTGACAGAAGCCGGTTGCTATGCATCGAATAAAGCAAAGACAATTGTATCGGTTGGAAAGGTTATGGCTAGTGTTTTTTTTGTGATTCCAAAGGGATTCTTTTAATTGACTACCTGGCCAAAGGGACAAACAATTAATGGGTAATACTACGCACATCTTCTTGACCACCTAGATGAAAAAGTTAGAGAGAAAAGGACTGGTTGTAAAAGCAAAAATCTTCTTTCACCAGGACAATGTACCCACCCACAAAGGCGCTTTGGCAATGGGAAAATTGAGGGATTTATGTATGAATTGTTGGAACATCCTCCCTATTCGCCAGATTTGGCTCCGTCTCTTTTTCGTCTATTTCTAAACCTTAATAAATTTGTGGCTGGAAAAGGTTTTGGATCAAATGAAGAGGTGATGGCAGCGGTAAATTGACATTTGGAAGACCTTCCTGAATCGCCCTTCAGGGAATTCAATTATTGGAGAAACGTTGGACCAAGTGTATTGAACTACTGGGAGACTACATTGTGAAATAAATACATTTTTAAAATAAAAAAAACTCATTTTCACTACTAGGCCGAAAACTTTTCACCTTGCCCACGTAGTTTTGACCGAAGATGTTTAAAAAAAAAAAAATAGTGTATTTTAGTAGCATCTTTGATAAGAGACGAACTGGGGAAGACTGTTATCTAAAATTAAAGGTTGAGGACCACCCCCATCAGTGAAAGATAAATTAGGTGAAATGAGACCGCTTTTGAGTATAGAGGAATGAGAAAACTTGTTCTTTTAGCCCTGTTCATTCTCTCGATTGCCCTGTGTGTTACTAAAATATTTTACAAATTATACAATAACTAATTCTTAGTATGATTATATATAATTTCACATTATGTTCATAAATTTTAATTCAAATATTAAATATATAAATCTTTATATAACTTTATTCTGCCGTTATCTACATTTATATAAGTATTTTCCTTCTAAATTTCTGTTTTGGTTCTCTCTTGATTTATAACTTTTCTTATTTGTATAATTTGTTTTGATGCTGATAAGAACTTTTACCGAAGTTTTTTTTCTTTCTTTCTCATAGTATTAGAAAACCAGCAAAACAATGAAAAATAATTTGGCAGATTAGATATACAACTGTGTTTTTAATACAATGAATTGTAAATGGATTGTCCTTTTATATTAATATACTAACAATGTTTCCATTATATTGGAAACAAATAATTTTCATTGTCTTATTAAGAAAGAAAAACAAAACCTGAAATTTTAATGAAGCACAGACAATTCTCTAATTATATTATTCCTAAAACATTATTTCAAATTCTGTGATAGAACTGCATATATGTACGAGTAATATGTATGCAGTGGCATAATAGATCTTTCAGGTCGCAGTGCAATAATCTCCTACAACAGTATGTATATGTTATGCTCAAAGACCGAGCGAAAAAAACAACTCATAACGCGTTGTGGTCATTGTAAAACTTCCATATAGCGAAATTCGTGTTATGGCTCTTATGAAAACGCTCACGACGTGTTGGGGCAATCACAGAAAGACCACATAGCGAAATTCGTGTCGTGGCTATCATGCTATACGACCACAACAAATTCTGGCAATGAAGAAAAGCCATGACGCGTATGGAACCATATTATAACTATGTTCATCTGTTTTGCAGAATTAACGGATTTTTGAACTTATGCTATCTGCTCCAGCTTCAACCACTAACTTTTCAGAGTCACCAATTTTTAAGACATCATATCGTTTAAGACGACGATACCGCTTTGAAGATAGCTTCAAAGGATTGCTAAACTGTTTTTTTTTTAAAAAAAGCTGAAACTGTTTTGTTTCATTAAGTAACATTTCATACTTTTCTGTACCCATGATAAAACTGCGATCAGTGCTTCTTTCCACAAACTCACGTAATTTATCATAAAACACTTCTTTTTTATTGGTCATGGTTAGCGCTGATATAAATCGTACGTTCACCCTCAGAAACAGACAAGAAATGAATAAACAACTCTACTGATATTTTAATGCATCGTTGTATTCTAGCCGACAAGTTACAACCTGTCCGTCGTGATATGGTTACACCAACTAGTGCTTAGAACGCGTCATGGCTTTTCTTCTTCATTGCCAGAATGCGTTGTGGTCGTATAGCATGATAGCCACGACACGAATTTCGCTAGGTGGCCTTTCTGTGATTGCCACAACGCGTCGTGAGCGTTTTCATAAGAGCCATAACACGAATTTCGCGATATGGATGTTTTACAGTGACCAGAACGCGTTTTGAGCTATTTTTTTCGCTCAATGAGCTTTTCAGTTTTGAGGGCAACATATACAAAGTTTAAAGAAATTCTTTGAATAATTTTCGAGAAAACCTCAACAAAAAAGCAGACATTTCAGCAAAGCGGTTGACGGATTTTGATATATAACTTCCTGTCGAATCCCATGGTACCAAATGGAATATCTACTTTCAACGATTTTTCGTGTTTGGACCGTGCTGATGTTGAATATAAAACGAACACACATACTAATTTCTAAACTTCACTTTTTCTTTTTTTTTCTTTTTCTTTTAACTCTGGGCCACAAACCATATATTTCCTGTAAAAAAATTCAATTTCGAATTTTTCACAACGATTGCAATATGAAAAATCCTGACAGCTACTAAAATTTCTCCTTACAGCTTATAAGTGAAGGGTAAAAATGAAAATAAAATGTTTGGTGAGTAGCTAGGAACATATATAATTCCATAATAAAGGTATGTACGAGTATATGAAGAAGTATGAAGCCATAAAAATTTATTACTGAAAGGGAATTCTCTCGAGTTAGCATTTCTAAAAATGAAACAGGCAAGCATATAATTCATAATCTTATGCATCATTCCAAGAAACCTTATTTTTGCAATATTTAAATAATATTCACAGTTCTTTTTACTTTTAGGAACCCGTCATTGATGGGGAAAGATTCATCCTATTAAATAGTATATTAAAAATTGATTATGAGAAATATTACGGAATAAATCGCTGTTAAATAAATAATATAATCCGGTGTGAAATAATCATAAGACTTTCTCTCATTGCGATTTACATAATTGTAATTGAATAATTCACTTCTACAAACATATAATTTATATAATAACTAGATTTTTAATTGTCTTCAATTTACATAAATTGGAGGAAAATAAACTTTAATAAAACAACTTATTTGAGGAATACATAATAACCTCCCACTCCTCCAAATGTTGCCGCTTAAATGAGTTTTCTTGGCAAAAGTTTCAACCAGAACGATAGGTCTCTGTATATACCAGTTAGTATACCAAGTTTAATGTAATCCCTAGGTATTTCTATTGAGAAAATCACAGAAATTTAAAAAAAAAACTGTTTTATTAAATACGCACTTACTATCAATCGATTATCTACAAATTCGGAATTATCGCAACAAATTTATTTCTCATTAATATTAGATAGAATCATATAATAAATTAAAAAGTAGCACTTTTAAGAGGAAAGCATAAACCCACCCATTCTCCAGAACTCTCTTAAACGTATTTTTCCGGAGAAATGTTCATTGCGTAGTTATAATTCCGGTTGATGGATTTTGCCCGAAAACCTTTGTGCCTGATGCGGTGGTAGTATCTAAACGGAATACCAACTTTAAGAGCTTTCTGAGAATTTTCGTTTTTAAAATTTTTTGTTAACACATATCGAAAATTGGACACCACACAATACTTTCTCTTACTGAGAGTAAGAGAAAATAAAAAGCCGGTAATTTAAGACTGCTCCCAAACTCAAACTGCCACTCGCACTTCATGAATGTTGTTTGTCCATTGCCAATAAAACTAATAGAATTAAATTGTCTGAAAATTGCACTTAAATCATTTTCTCCTTTCTATTCATTTTCATATTGAATCAATATTATGGAAATTTAAAACGTTTAACAAGAAATGATAAACAAGGTTTTTTATATAATCTGAGTGATGAAACACATCCGAAGAGCTTATAAGTCAAAAGGAACTTATTTCCAAATGGTAATGGATGAGAAATAGCATTAGTACATTAAAAAAAAAAAAAAAGATTCATAAAACAGAGATTAATGTACACAAATAAGCGGCATGTATTTGGTAATTAATGTTCACCAATTACTTTTTTCCGAGAAAAAATTTCAAATATTATTTACAGAAACTTACTGAAAAAAGAAATAAAAATACGATGTGCTAATATAATTAAAAAAGTTTATATTTTACATTATGCAAACAGGAGATTTCAAAAACTTTGATGCTGTTGAGCAAATATACATGTTTTTTTTTTTAAGGAAAAAATGCACTACGAAACTCATTATATGATGATTTATTTGGAAACAGAGTTTAAATGAAAGTTTATATTCATTAAATCTGCCTTTTTCATTTTTTTTATTGCTAATTTCCTTGTTCAATCACCATAACTCAAATATTTCGCAAAAATCTAGAACCTAATATTTTTTTCTTTAATGTGCTCGATACGAAGATTTCGGTCGAAAATTGATTCAACAATGTATGCAAATATTGTGATGGATGTCAGAAATATAAAAATATATTTTATTTGAAATTATCAAAACTATGAAGAAAATGTAACATTAGCTGGCAAAAGGGACTATTCAGGTAGAAGACCACCATTGTCTTTTAGAATTCATAGAACTCGGTTAGCATTGTCTACCCCTTCTCACAGAGGAAGATTTGAACTAACAATTAAAAGGTATTCTTTCAAAACAATCTGAACCAGACATCCAATCAGAACACTTCAGGAATCGCTCACTTAACTTTAGTGCCAGTTATAGAGTTTAGCATTTATTCTAGATAAACAATTGATTTAGTAAGATATAGTTGTGATATTGTAAAGTATTTAAATTCCTTTAGAAATTAATATATTTACTTCAAAAACAGTGGTGATCCTTTACTTCTTATTTCTAATACTTCTCTCTCTTAAACATATATATACTCACAAGCCCTTTACAAAACCGCTCACGCCACAAGTCATTACAAACATACAACACATCCACAGCAATTAGATTTTAATATTAATTTGAAACATTTTTTTTTCAAAATGGATTTCAGCAGGTTCTACGGGAACGTGCTATTTTAATTTTAAGAACAATGGAACAAAGGGAGGGGAGGAAAGGGAAAGTTATAAGCGTACTGTACTTCCACGCGGAGGACCTGGGTTGGAGTCCAGCTGTGCTACCCTCAGCTTTTTTCTTCCTAGGAGCCTCTATAGCTCACTGTCCGCTGATGGACAGTGTTGTCTGTAACGAGAGAACACTGTCCGGAGGCAGGCAGTGCACTGAGAAAGCTTCGTGCGCCAATGACTACAGATGTTGACGCGCCTTAAATTAAAACAAAAAAACAATAGAACTACTTGGAAAACAAATTTCTAATATAACTGAAAATGTATACATATATTTGCATTCGAAATATAATAATAAAAGTCGTAATCTGCTAAACAGAAATTCTTGAAACTCGAAATTTTTGGCCACTCATTAAATACTTCTTAATATTATAATATAGACGATAGAATTGTATAATTTATTAATATGGGCACTGAAGAGAGGAGAGCCCAAAGTCACCCATCCCCCGAACATCACGTGAAATGAATTTTCTTGATAAAATGTTTCAAATAAAAGTTGTATATGCTTAGTTTAAATATTTAGAAGTTTAAATAAATTGGTTGAGACGTTTTTGGGAAAATCAAAAACTGAGAAATCAATAATTGGTAATTGGTACGTACATCAGGTCGATCTATTTTGTGTTCAATGGTAGAACCAAAATGAAATAATAACAGGCTACAATTTTCGTTTTTAAAGAAGATTCTTCTCCATCCGTTCTTAAATGATGGATAAGGATAAAGAGATTCGGTCTTTTTTATAAAAAAATTAAAAAAAAACATATTATTTAAAAAAAAGGCGTAATCTCACTATCCTTATCCTTCGTTTTTAAGTTACGCTGAAAACACACACACACAGACCAATTTCTAAAAACCCACTTTTTAGCACTAGGGGGACCTCAGAATATGTAGTTTCGGTGAAAAATTTGACACAATCGTCCTTTATTTTCAGGCAATAAGAGAAAATAAAAATTCTGGTATAAAACACTCTTACTGGCATTAAAACAATTATTATAAATGTATAAACTGATAACTTTTCTTTAAAAACAAAAAAATCATAATTTACTAAATTGTAGTTCAGAAGGGAGGGCTATTGAACAACACAATATTTGAAATTTAACGTCGCAGATTCCTCAATAACCAATAAATATAATTTTTCGAAGAAAATGTTACAAATAAAAGTGATAGATTTATATTTGAGTAGATAGCATTCCAAGTATAAAAGAAATACTCTTTCTCGAGAGAATTTCTTAAAATCTCAAAAGCCTATATTGTAAAGTGATACTTTTGTTTATTAGATTTTCTTTGATTTGGAATTCTAGCAATATTTCTAGAATATTGAAATATGATTGGTGTGTTGTAGTTGTGTTGTAGTAGTAGTTTGTGGCGTGAGCGGTTTAGCTTAAATGTAGATAAAATTAAATATATTATCTTTAAAGATATTTAAATACTATTCAATAACACAGTAATATGATTATTAATATACAGAAACTAGCTAGAATAACTTATATATGGCAGCTGTTGGATCGTTTTGAAGTTGAACTCTTTTATTCGTTGTTAAATGAATTTTTTTTTGCTATGCTCCAAAGAGTTGAATATTTCAAGCAGGCATGCAATTCATCAGCTGGTGTTGAGCGAGGTATCACTGAAAGCGTTTGCCTGAAGTCACCGGATATTCCTTATATTCGTTCGAGTTCAAACGACTTCAATTTCCAACACGCCTTGCGTTCGCTATGACTAACAATAAAGCGCAAGGACAAACTTTGCAAGTGTGCGGTTTGAATTTAGAAAACGAATGCTTCTCTCATGGGCAATTGTATGTCGCATGCTCCAGAGTCGGTAAACCATCTGATCTTTATGTTTATGCAGAAAAGGGACAAACAAAAAATGTAGTCCATTCACTAGCATTACAATAAAAAAAGACTTTCAGTTAAAAACATGTTTTCTTTCTTTCCTTCCAGTTCACAGCAACGCAAAGTAGGGAATTAAATTGAATGATGTGTTTTCTTGCTGAATCTATGTTAACTGTAATACTTCTGTTTACTTTCTTAAAAATTAGACTGAGCCATAGCGAAGCGTGACCCGGATTAGCTAGTTGTATAATAATTTCTTTAAAATAATAAATTTTTTCATAGTAATATTATTAAATAAACAATTATAAAATATGAAATGATACTCTGTTATTTCATGTATTTTATTTTTACATTAACAGACAGACAAGCTCATGGAATTATTTTTTTT
Source organism: Triatoma infestans (assembly GCA_011037195.1). NCBI lineage: Eukaryota > Metazoa > Arthropoda > Insecta > Hemiptera > Reduviidae > Triatoma > Triatoma infestans. Next base: position 37,312 of record JAAEAF010008377.1, read on the forward strand.
TTAAATAAATATAATTTTAAAGCAAAGAAAAAAATATCAACCTTTTGAATCTGGCAGACTATTTTGAAGTAGAGACAACTCAATACCATCAACTGAGAGAACTATCAAACTTCTTGAAATTATGAGACCTTCAGACAAGCTGAAAAAGAAAAAAACATCAAAGCGAAGGTTCTATTCATTGACAACCCATCCTTCCGCTGGTTACAGTCATCAATTTCCTTCTTAAAGTTCGTTAAAGGATAAAAATAATAAGTTAAAGTAAAATAATATAAGAGGCTCTTTCATTTTATTTTTTTAAGTATATAAAAGATATATTTCAAAGGGAAACATATTTTTATCAGTTTGTATTTCAATCTTATTAAGCTGGTTAAGTTTTGGGTTCATTACTTATATTGGCTTAAATTGCAAAATTGTCCTAGTATTTTGGCAAAAAAAAATTATTTATTTTTTTGATGAACTGAACAAAGAACTAATCACTCTCTCTCACTCTAAGGAATATTTAAATATTTATGTTAAACAGCATCATAAACTTCCATCATAAAAAAGTTTTTTTACATAGACAGCGAATAAAATTAACGAGAATTGACTGACAGACAAAACCACTTCTAATTTCATGTGAAGTTTTATGTGTTAAATTTTACGATATGTTAGAAGAAATAGCTACAAAACCAAATCTACTGCAACCTAAAAGATGTACAGATGTCAGTGAGTGTACATATAGAAAATAGTCGTCTGTCTAAAGTGTACAATGTGTAAATGTGAGTCCGTGGGACTTAAGGATGTAGTTGGAATTCAATGTTTATTTTTTGTGTTTTAACTGGGGGTATCCTCAAAGTTCCAAGATTACTGTAGAAGTGGCTAGTCCATCCCCTACCCTACGGAATTCAAGCCGAGGGTTGGCCAATGCTTGAAATAATAAATAATTTTGTACATTCATTAAACAAATATCATTATGTCTGTAAAGGGATCCAAATCATTAAAGGTTCAGAGGATACGAAGGCGAAGAAGCAGCATCAGTTGAATCAAACATTAGTTACATCCCACCACTGCCAATATAATAGATGTGAGAAGGAGAGAGAGAATTAGAGAGAATGGATTTTAGAGAAATAAACTAGATGATATGCTGAACTCTGTATAATGAACAGAACACACAAACCGCACGAAAGACTTACAGTAAAGGGTAGTTAGAATAGAGAAGAAAAGAAGTACAGAAGGTGCGAGAGAAATATAAAGAGATAGGCTGGCTGAGTAATAAAAAAGATAGTAGATAAGCTGACTGGATGCAAACTGCCGTAAAAACTCTGTCCTGAACTGTTCTCTGCAACTCTTTATATATGAACAGAATTCTCCCTCCCTAGTCTGGCCTAGGTGGGATGTAACTAATATTTAACTTCATATATGCTGATTCTTCGTTCTTCGGATCCTATGAATCTTTAATGATTTGGAAGGATGATGTTTTGGGATCCGAATCATAAAAATTCATAGGATCTAAAGAACGAAGAATCAGCATCAGTTGAATCAAATATTAGTTACGTCCCATCTAGGATTCTATTCATATATACGGAGAATTCTATTCATATAGAGAGTAACAGCAGAACAGTTCAGGATAGAGTTTTTACAACAGACATCCAGTCAGCAACCAATCTACTTACTTTCTAATTTCTCAGCCAGTCTGCCTCTTTATTATTCTCTCGCTTTTTAACTTTTATTTAACTGTAAAGTCCTTAAAGTTTGTGTTCTCTACCTAATTATAAGTGTTAAGCATATTATCTAGATTATTATCTTATTATCATCTAATTATTTTATCTAGCTATCTTATACAATCTAGTTTATATTTTATTCTTAAATACATTAACTCTCTCCTTCTCACATCCATGATAATGCGGGAAAAATTAATTTGGAGAATTTCTGACAGAGAGTAGGGTGAACTTAGATTTCTTTCTAAAGTGCCATTTTGTGTGATTTCGGTGATAACATTGTGTTGCCATCTCTTTTTCCGCTTTTTGAGTTAACAACATGCACACATACACCAATTTCTAAAAACAAGTTTTTCGGTCTCAGATGACCTCAAAATGTTTATTTCCGGTGAAAACTCTATATGGAAAATTTGTCACCATTGTAGTACTTCCATCCGTTTAAATTTAAACTGCATAAGCATTGTTGGTTTTGACAATGGGCGCTTCACACAAGCCCCGCTCAGTAATACAAGCATAACTTCTGTCACATTTTTACTTTCTCTTACTCCTAGCAAGGAGGAACTATTTTAATCGGGCCAAATTTTCGATATCGAGTTTTCGCCGGAAATATCCGTTTTGAGGTACTCTGAGTTAAAAAAACAGTTTTTAGCAAATGGTGAGTGTGCGTGTGTGTGTATGTGAACATAGCTCAAAAATGAAACATCGCAGAATGTTCAAACTTGTTATTCCGTTTAGTTATCCCCATGAATGCGACAGTACGTATCTGGAAGTACTTATCAACCGGAAGTACTACTTTACTGAATAATTTCTTCAATTTTTTTCAATTTTCTTAAAAATGCTCCAATGATTTTCTTTAAACTTGGTAAATCAACTACAGATACAAAAAGCTACAACTTTTATTTCATACATTTCTCCGGAAAAATGCATTTAAGGGCACTTTTGGGGGAGATTTGGGGTTAGGTTGTCTTCTAAAGTGCTATTTCAATTTATTACACAATTATATAACCTAAATAATATTAATTAGAATTTAATATGTTATTGAAATTTCGAGTTTGAAGAAAATCAAATAACCGGAAATGCGTTTTTACTGAAAAGTATTTTTCAATATTCTGCTATTTTTATAAAACGGCTCCAATGATTTTCTTCAATGTAAGTATTTGAACTACACATAAAAAGAGCTACAACATTTATCTGAAACATTTCTTCGGGTAAACTCATTTAAGGTGGTTTTTGGGGGAGAGGTAGGGTTATGTTTGCTTCTAAAGTGCATCTTAGTTGATTATACAATTCTATCATCTAGAAAAAATTAATTAGAAATAAACAGATTGCCAAAATTCCGAGTTTCTAGACAATTAGTAAACCTGGAAAGTGTGTTTTTATTGAACAGTTTTTTTTCTTCAGTTTTTGTGATTTTCCCCATAAAAAAACCCACGAATTTCATTAAATTTGTATACTAACAATAAAGTTTGTCAATTACAATTTTGAAAACTGGAGTGAGTGCAAGTTGTATGAGTGTTTCACACCAGATTTTTGAGTTATATGTTCAAATTCGCTTACTGAAATTCTTGTAAAACATTCGGAACTAATTTCTTACTTCTTAACCAGGGACACCAAAACATTGTTTTCTGTCGAAACTCAATTCCAAAAATTTATTACAATCGCAAATATTCCTCTTATTGCGCAGAAAAAGTAAAAATCTTGTTCAGTCGTCATACGCCTTACCTCTCTCACGCGCGCACTTCCGCCCGACCATGCGTGCGCGCTAATCCGCCTGGCCGTGCCTTTAGCAATCATTTCCACCGCTATTGGATTCTTGGAACCCTGTTTTATGGCCTCATCCAACCTCTGCACCGCTCCTCTTCCATCCCGTTTCCTATTTCGCCATCTGGCCACAGTTTTATCCCTCCCTATTTCCTATGCTCAGTCCGCGCCCTTTTCTACTCACTCACTCTTCTCCTAGTACGCCGAACGTGCACTTGCACTTCTGCGTTCAACTCTAGTGAATGTGTGTTTGCCGCTTCTCTCTAGTGTATTTATTTCGCCTTTAGTTCTACTCGCCCTCGACGTGCCTATTCGCCAGCTAGCGTGGTTATTGATTCATCAGTAAGACGGAACAACACCTCGCTCGCCTACATCCTCAAGAAGGTATACTGTTCACGCCTTGGGGATTCGCCGCTCCAGCAGCATCCGCTTCCACGAAGCACTCAATCGCCTTCCCTTCTCCCTGCTCTCCTCTCTTCCACCACACTTATTCACACACACACACACCTATAGAACACAACCAACTATCCGCGCCTTATCCTTCACCCGTTGCTGATCGCCTTCACCGTCGCCTGCTGATTCCTGATCATCACCATCTTTAGTTAAGTTGCCACTTTGTTTGATTTTGCTATTACGTATTTACGCGCCTGTAACCAGTCGCTTCTTCTCGTACTGGTGTTCCGCCTCTTGGCGTACGTTCGCCCCCGCACCTTGGTGTCTGCCGCGCAGACAAATCTTGTTTTTTTGTTCTGTTAAAAGCTGAATATTAAACAAAAAGGAAATAAAAAAACTAACCGGATGAAGGTATTTGTCGTAGAAAGAGGCAATTCTTAAAGCTTATTTCATAGAAAAATAAAGTTGAGAGACATTTGCAGTAATCATTATTTTGTCAAAATATATTAGTATGATGCAATCTTATTTAGTGGCTTATTGATTCAAGCAAACAAAGAATATACTATTTAAATAATCTATATCATACCATAATAAATAGATGAAAAAAAAACAAAAGTAAATAATACAAAAAAAACATTGATTAGAAGAAATAAAGTCAGAGAATATATATATTAAATGGATCAAACAACACAAATACTTCAATAGTCAATATCTCGAGTGAAGGAGAAGAGAAATATAAGGCAATATGGATGTGACTGTCGCCAATAGGGCAAAAACAGAGAGGCAACCATCATCTAATCGGGATCTAAAGGAAGAATAGGGTAAGTACACACAAAAAACTAGGGAATAGGTACTGTTCTCGTTCTCTCAGCTTATCTTTACTTCATGGCTGTTTATCCTGTTCTTATATATTGAGAGATACGGCGCGACAACTTACTTTACCACACCGCTCTTTTTTTAGATTCTCTTATTTAATCCTGTATTTTTTTTGTTCACTTTATTATGATATCTATTTGTTTTTCTTCTTCTTTTTTTATAACAAATAAAGCATCTTAATATAAATTGACACTGTATACGATTTAAAGTAATTACTATTTTTCAAAAAGCATTATGACATTAATCTAGATCAATCAACGAATCAGGTGTTATTATTATTATTCAAGAAAGGGGAGGGCGAAACCCTACGCTATCCAAAGCCTTCCTGGGCCCATATATACCCCTAAAGAATAACAACTACTGGGTCTGGAACAAAAGTCCAGGCCCAGGTTTTACCACGGGCCGAACAAATCGGACCAAACCTTAAAAGGACATAGCATAAGATCCTCCACCGATATCCTATTCCGGCCGAAAGTTCTAAACCTAATCTCCTCACAACCCAAACAATCCGTCATTAGATGCATGGGTGTTTCCTCCTCCGTCTCTCTAACTCTACAAAAGGGGACAGGCATAAGTTTCATTATAAATTTGTGAGAAAGTGATGTGTTTCACACCAAATTATTTTTAATAAATAATTGTTAATCAGTTTTTTACAACATTTTATAACAAGATCTATGAACATTAACCATCAGATTCATTCCAAAAAAAACTGTACATGTAGACCAATATTCTAATAAAGACAAATTAAATTAATTTGATTTGACATAATTCTATCATCTAATAATTATTAGAATTAGATATGTTGTTGATATTCGTAATTTTAAGAAAGATGGATGACCAGAAAGAAGTGCGTTTTTACTGAAAAGTATTTTTCAGTTTTCTGCTATTTTCTGTAAAACGGCTCCAACGACTTTCTTTAAACTAATTATGTGAATTACACCAATAAAGTGCTACAACTTTTATTTGAAACATTTCTCCGGCTCAAGTCATTTAAAGGGTACATTTGGTGGATGTTGTGTGAGTGTTTCACACCAGTTTTTTTTTTTTTTTTTTTTTTAATTTATTTCGTTTCTATATTGTCAGGATATATATACTCGTACATATTCCAAACATAACAGCGCTTGTCTTTAACTATTAAGAAGATTAGGAACATCCAAATATTAATATTTGAATTAATTTAGAAGCTTATGTAAAAGAGAGAAAGGCCTAAAAGATACTTAAAAATGATTTATTGCTTAATTTAAAATCAAATCAAATTTCAGTCAAATCAAATCAATTTATAAAATATTGTTTTGCAGAATTTATATTTTGATAAACATGATGTGCAAACAATCTGTAACGGTATGTAATGGTTAAGTAAAGTCTATTGCCCACAGTTCATGCAAAGGAATGTTTACAATGTCTTCTTCAGCTAGTAGAGGGGTCTTTGGTTAAACTTTAGTCCCAAAGGAACTTCTTGCATTCACATTTCTCTTATCTTTATATACTAAACATGTGCTCCTTCAATATCTTATAAAATTTCATTCTTGATTGCTGATTTTAAATATGTTTCATTTTTATTAATTACATTGTATATAATATTAATTGATTAGTCACACTTGATTTCAGCTTTAAAAAAACATGTTTTACTTGTGTCTATGTAGTTAACTACAAATATTATCATAGATGTTTAATGTTCTTTGCATGTTTCTATAATGTCAATATGATTCCCATTGGGATGAATAGATAGGAAATCTGCACCAACATATTAGTTTTCCTCCAAAAAAGGCTAACTGAGCGGGGAGAGGTCATTCAATAAGTAAAGAGACAAAGAACTGTAAATCAAAAACTATTAAGAAGAAAAAAATTATCTCCAGTTGTGGCATCCCTTCATCAGTTTAAAAACAAACTGCTTTGATTACTGTTTCAGTAACAAAACCACTAGTAACATTCAATGATGGTAAGTCCTGTAGAAAACCTGGACATTGAAAAGAATTGGTGTTCAGTGATCTGAGGAGATGAAATCATCAGAAATTTATGAACCTAATGATCATGCATATCGGTGTAAGTTGTTGAATAGTGTGAACTTTTACAAATGAATTGGTCAATTCAACAAGTGGGAGCGTCTGCATTTGCAACATGTGGGAGGCGAGGAAAAAAAAATGTGACATGATTTTTCTTCTAAAGTTTTTCTATTTCAGTTTATTACACAACTCCATCATCTAAATAATATTAATCAGAATTAAATATGTTGTCAAAATACCGAGTTAGAAGAAAATCGGATGACTGGAAATGGGCTTTTACTAAAAACTATTTCGTATTTTGTAGTCATCCGTACTTTCGACTAATGGTTTTTTACCCGAAAGTTTCGATTATAAGATGCGATGGTAGTACCAAAACGGAATACCAAGTCTGTGAGCTTCCTGCGGGTTTGCTTTTTCGAGATATTTTGTTTACAAACACCAAAAAAATTTACATTCTCAGAGAATCTCAGTAATTGTATTTTCAGAAAGAAAACTCAATTAAGCAATAATAAGGTAAACTTAAGTAATACTAAATAACAATGAGTAAGAGAAAGTAAAAAATCTGGTGTGGAACACTCACACAATTTCTCTTACACCTGTTCTCAAAATTATAATTGTCAATGTTATAGTTTATGTACCAAATATAACGAAATTCGTCGAGAACTGAAAAAAACTGTTCATTAAAAACGCACTTCCGGTTTACTAATTTTCTTAAAACTTGGAATTTCAGTCATCTATTTATTTTTAATTAATTTTGTTTGGATGATAGAATTGGATAAGTAACTATACCACTTTAGAGGAAGCTGTAACCCCCCTTCCCCTAAAAGTGCCCTTAAATGAATTTTCCCGGAGAAATGTTTCAAATAAAAGTTGTAGCTCTTTGTATGTGTAGTTGATATACCAAGTTTAAAGAAAATAGTCGGAGCCATTTTTGAGAAAATTGCAAAAACGTAAAAAAAAACAACTAGTAAAGTG
>JAAEAF010008378.1:0-40847 GCA_011037195.1 Triatoma infestans
AGGAGACCTCTCTCAAGCATCCCTTAAAGAGGACATTGTGCGGATCATCCCGGGACCCCTTTTGTAGGAGACCTCTCTCAGGCATCCCTTGCAGAGAATATTGTGCGGCTCATGCCCGGAAACCCCTTTTGTACAAGAACTCCTCTCAGGTATCCCTTGCAAGGACACTGTGTGGCTCATGCCCGGAGACCCCTTTTGTAGAATTTTGTGAGACAGATGGAAGAAACATACATCCATCTTATATGACCAGATTGTTTTGGGGAATTTAGGCTATTGTCCTTTAAGGTTATGGTCTCATTTTGTTCGAGACTATGGTGAATCTCAGATGGGTTAGGCCGAGTCTGGGGTTTTTGTTCTAGTCCCTGTATTTTGTTGTTTTTCTTTCGGGTAGCTATGTGCGGGTCCTCCAGTGGGGCTTTGGATAGCGTAGGGTTGGCCCCACTCCATAGACGAATAATAAATAATAATATCTAAGTCAGCATTCAAAGCATTAAATAAATCGTTGTTATAGTTTTCAAGAAAATTCAATTGATCACACACTCCTGGGGCCACCTTACCTAGCGCATAGAGCCAAAACTGGTGCCTATGATCACTTGGCCTTGCCTTAATAGTAGGCAGTAAGTTACCGTCCCTGCCACGAGGAGGCGGACCTCTATTTATCCGTTTAATCCTGCGTTCTACCGCGACTTCTAGAGTAAACTCAACAAAGTCTTTAAAAGTTTTGGGCAGTTTTTGTCAGTTCTTGACAATCTTCCGGCCAGTTCTCTCCCCTTCTTCTCAGCTTGAATTTCATTTGGATTTACAGCTTCGTCGAGGAGAGGGCATCGAAAAGAGAACGTCGTGATGCACCTTCCGTCTCGCACACTGCACTCACAATTCAGGGGAACCTTTCAAAGCCTAGCTCATGGAGCTTTGAGTTGAATTCCCCATGGCCCGTAAAATATTGTGTTACGGCCTGGGATAGCTCCGGCAAATTCGGGAAAGACTCATAATGTAGTTCTCCCTTTATCTGCTTCATCCCAGCGTCTACTCTCACGATTGTATCTAATGGAATTTTAGTACTTACCTTAAAAGGCATGCCATTGATTACCACAGTTTGTAACGCTTCTACAAATCTTAATATATAAGGAACACCGCCAACTTCGAATCTATAAAAATGAAAATAAAAAAAATTAAATTAAATTAAATAATGGCGAAATTAAGAATTCCTATTTCTTAGTTATAAAAAAAATACCTTTGTGGTTTGGCATCCAGGTAAACTGGAAACATATGTTTAGCATCGACTATAAGATTTATTTTCCCAGCAACAAGTTCCGTTCGAGGAACATCTCCAATCCTTACTTTAGGCATTGGGCCACCTAATTGTACCATCCTTGGCCGGCCACCCATCACAATTTGAACAGGAGGTCCTCCGAATATAATTTCGTAATATAAACCATCGATGAAAAGCTCCCGTGTAGGGGCGCCCAAACGAATCCTAAAATAAAATAATAGTTATAATTTAATACAACATTTGAAAATAATCCAAAATCAATTTTGGGGGGCTCAAAAAGCTATTGTATAAAGTCGTAATTTCGGTTAACCCGATTTTCTTTCAAATTTGGAATTCTAGCAATGATTCTTATGTGAATTAGAGAAGAGAAAATGGTTAACGGGAGACATAAGATCGATCAATAGTAACCTTAAGAAAAGGGAAGGGATGATTAGCTCAGTGGTAGCGCGGCGGTCCCGGGTTCGAGTCCAGTAGTTGCTCTTAGATTTTTTCTTCCTAGGAGCCTCTTACAGCTCACTGCCTGTCCGGTGATGGATAGGGCTTGGGAATGTGGCGTCACCATCGCCCACCCTTCGGGGTGCAATCAGCCTCTGGCTCTCCAGGTTGGGGAATCCCTCACCCTACCTAATCCAATCCTGATCCTTTCCCCTTGCAGGGTTGCCTGTAAGTTACGTGGGTTACTGAAACCCCTGTGCTTGAGGCAATGGACAGGAGTCAGTAGACGGAATCTGTAGATCCATCGGGCGTGCATCAGTCACGCTAGCTCGTTAGAGTTGAAATACTGAACTACGGGCGTAAGCACCAGTTTCCAAGCCAATTGCTTGCAATTGAGGTTGGATTCGTAGTGGACGTGTTTTAATCAATAACTCCAATGACCGAAATCATGAGTTGAGCGGGAGGAGACTCGCAATATAAATTAAAACCCCGGTACCAGCCCCGTATCTGGAAGCGCATTTTCTGGGTGTGCGCCGTTTCACCATAACCTGCTAGGGGTGCCTTTCCCTAGCTTCTGGGAGTGAAGTGTGGCCACTTTGCGCGCTGATGTTGAGCGTATTTTCAACCATAAGGATTTTCACCCTGCCCTTAAATGGGTCAAGCGGGGATGTGCCTAGGCACTTGCGCCACGGAGAGGTATTGCACTAACAGTCTCTCCATGGTGGTGACATCCCTCTCTTGTTAAACGATCCCGTTGCTTGCAACGAGGGACTGCTAACCCGAGAGGGTAGGTACTGTCCTAAAACTACCCCCATCACCAAGAAAAAAGAGGTATTACGGGAAGAATGTCCGGTGATGGACAGTGTTGTCTGTGACGAAAGAACACTGTCCAGAGGCTGGCAGTGTACTGAGAAGGCTCCGAATCTTAAGATACACTACCCATACTGTAAACAGCTACACTCAGCGTACCTGCGCAGCGGAAGGCTCTAGCTGCCATAGAAATGACTGCTGGAGTATATCCCAGAGAGTCGATTATAATAAACTCCGCAATGGTCGTAAAAATTCAATCCGACCTAATCTAGAAAAACCCTCTGCTTTTTTTTTAAGTATTGTCCCTACCCCCGAGCTCCAAAAACCATAGACCCTGTGCACAAAGAAGAAATGCCTCTTTCCATACTCCTCTCTAAAAAACGAAATGCATTTCATAGTTGTTATGGGTGGTTCCGCAGAGCTAGAAAAGCATCAGAGATATTTTTCCATGATAGCCTGCTTCTTTTTGTGGTCATCGACCGGTTTCTGGTCAATGTATCATACTTCTTCCGTGCAAAGGAAGCCACGCCCCATCAGTGTGCTTAACCTTATGATGTCGGCGAGTCACGAGAAGCATGTTTATGTTGTATTCAAATGGTACTTTATAGGAAAGCTTAACGTTAATGTTCCCCACAAAATTAAAAATAAATTTTCCCCGGGAAAATGTTTCAAAGCTCCTTGTGATTTTAGCGGTTTTGAGATATTTTGTTCACACTTTTTTCCGTGCTTAGAGGGACCTTAAGACACCTATTTCCAGTGAAAACGAAATTTAGAAAAAATTTCGCCACGATAGCACGCAATACTTCCTCTTACCAGGAATAAAAGTGCGACCTCAAAGATCTATTGTGCCCCCGGAGCCTTCTCAGTGCACTGCCGGCCTCTGGACAGTGTTCTCTAGCTACAGACACTGCCCATCACCAGACAGTGAGTTGTAGATGCTTCTAGGAAGAAAAAATCTATGGGCAGCATCCTGGATTCGAACCCCGGACCTCCGCGTCGCTAGTCCAGCGCGCTACCACTGAGCTAATCCCTTCCTTATCCCTTAGCTTATGCAAATTAACTATGGACGGAGACCCAAGTTTGTGTACTGTGTTTGTCCTTGTCTGTAAAGTGTACGAGTGTATGTAGTTCTATTCTTGACGAAGTGCATGGAGTACTGTGAGCTGTGGTAACCCGTGAGGTCGCTATTCCCCAAGTAACTGCATGCAACAAATACCCCCAGAGTTCTCTAAAGAAATGGAGATAAACAGTATTTTAAAAAACACTAAAATGCTAAAAGGAACAGGTATTTCAATAGAAAGAGATCTCACATTGTTACAGAGACAAATTAGAAGGAAGTTATTATATTTGAGAAAATGTATTAAAGATGTTAGCTCGAATATACGTATATCTGTTTTTAATAATAATATTTTCGTTAATGATCATAAATTTATTTGGAGAGAAGAATATGGTTTATTATTTGGCCATAGTAATGGTATTGAAAAATTAAAAGAACTAACTAATTACGATTTTACATCAGTTATCCATAAGTTAATAAAAGAAGAGGGGATGGAATTAAAGAGAACTGAAGAGAGCGGAGAATCTACCAACAGCAAAGAGAAGAGCAAGAGAAGAGAGAAGACCAAGAGAGGGGATCCAGTACACAGTCTTTTCGCGATGTTAATAATAAACAAAATAATTCTAAATGATATAACACTGTCTGTCAGGTCAACAAAACAAAATAAGGTAAATTTTTATTTAAAAATTCTTTCATTTAATATTGCTGGCCTTGCTAGTAAAATTATTTGTAACAATTTTTTTAATTTTATTAAAGAATACGATATAATAGCACTTTACGAAACTTTTTTACTTAAAGAGGAATGTTGTAAATTTGAAATTTTTTTTAATGAATTTCATTTAAATTGGATAGGACAATTAAAACAAAAATTAAAGGGCGTGCTAGCGGGGGTATACTGTTGGAGATTAAAACTAGTTTACTTCAAAATGTGAATTGTAAATTTGTTGAAATGGATGATTGGAGAATTATCGAGGTGTTAATTGACAACGATAAATTCTATATAATTCCCGTTTACCTAAATTATTGCACTTGGGACTGTGATTTTGCGGCATAATTAGCATTTGAAGGAATAATTCTTCAAATTATTTAACCTGGCTTATCTCGCAAATTCATTACAGTACTTAAAAGTTTATATACTAATACAAGAGTTACCGTGTTCCATAAAGAAGGATTGACAGATTTCTTTGATACTTCTGTTGGTTTAAGACAGGGGTGTTTGTTAAGTCCTCTTTTATTCGCATTATTCCTAAACGACTTACATGATAATATTGGAGAAGGCATAGAGATCGGGGGTGTCAATATAAGATGTCTCTTGTATGCGGATGACGTGGTCATTTTGGCACCCTCCCCAGTAAAGCTGAAGAGAATGATTAATAATTTATCGATTATATTTGAAATGATTAATAAGTTGTTTAAGTATTTTTATTGCCGAAATATGCCCCCAGCTATATTCTGGCATACAAAACGGGTATTAATTCAATCTATTCCCATACGCTAAAAGTCCACTTTGCTTATGTAACAAAGGTTTTGGAATTGCCTGCTTGTCGTTTGCCTCACATTTTGGCCAGAGAAGTTATTTCTAAAAACGTTTATTGGTACAGAAGGTGGTTGGAGCTGGGGCAAAGTTATGGCATCCAAATAGATGTTTCTAATGATACTGAGCTACGGAAAGAATTAAGAACCGTTAGACAGTTTGTAGAAGAGTCAGAGCAACAATTTATTTTTAAAAGATGTTTAGAGTCGAGATAACTCTGCGCTCTCAGTATGTATACCCCATATATAAACAATGAGTTTGACGGACGAGCTATGAGTATAATATTTAAGTGCAGGGCTGAACTATTAAATTTGAATTGCAAACCGTGGAAGCAGGAGGGTGCTGATATATGTCCTCTTTTGTGCAATTTTGAACAAAAAGAGGATACCTTGCACTTTATTGGTATATGTCAGGGATTGAAAGAATTAAGGGTACGCTGGTTAGGCAAGGATTCATGTACCAAGGAGGAAGTGCTTGACTTACTGAGAGGAGTAAACTGGTACTAGTTAGTAAAGTTTGTGCAAGATGCCTTAGTTTTTCGCAACAATCATTATTATAAAGATTTATTTTTTAGTTATTTTAATTTTTCTTTTATTTCATGGTATTTTTATTATAATACAGTTAATATGTTAACTTGTATCGATTGTTCAGCTATGATCTGATGTTAAGCAACAGATATGATTAGTATATAAGAAAATTGTTAATTTAAATTGCTCATCTCACGCTATTTGGCCTAGTGGCTAGCGCACTCGCCTTCCATGCGAGAATTCAGGGTTCGATTCCCGTGAGAGGGCAAATATCATTACAATTTGTTTTAATGTATTTTTTTTTCGTCATAAAGTAATTGATAACACAGACCTCGACAGACGGATATATTCCATGTCTATGAGTTGAAATTATTTGTTTTATAGAAGTGTTATGTAATTTATTTTCAATTAATAAACACATTTCATTCATTCAAATACCCCTTGCGGGCAAAAAAGAAATGTAAATAAACATACTTAAAAATATGGCCGTCAACTAGGCAATCTCTATATGGGGCATTGAAATGTAATAGGAAATGGTCTTTTTCATCAATTATTAGTCTCCTAGAGCCTGCTTGGAACATAACTTCTCTTGGTTCATCCCAAGCCAACATGATTACAGCAGTTTCACCATAGAAACGAACCTGAAACAGATATGATTAGTATATAAGAAAATTGTTAATTTAAATTGCTCAACTCACGCTATTTGGCCTAGTGGCTAGCGCACTGCCTTTCATGCGAGAATTCAGGGTTCGATTCCCGTGAGAGGGCAAAGTCGATGTTTGACCCAGCATCGTGATAAAAAGTGAGAAAGCTACAGTTAGTAGCGCTCTAAGTAGCGAAGGCCGGAACTAAACGGCGCGGGAACTGCGGCGTGCTACACCACCCGTCCCCCTAGTCAAAGGCGTCTGGCAAGCCTGGCCCTTAATGGTCTGTTGCGCCAATTGAGTTTTTTAATTAAAATTGTTAATTTTTGGTAAACTAGTGTTTACCCTACCCTATGGCGCAACAGCCCATGAAGGGCCGAAGCTTGCCAGACGGCGATTTGAATAGAGGAGTGTGTGGTAAACACGCCGCAGTTCCTACGCGGTTTAGTTCCCGCCTTCGCTACCTAGGGTGCTACTAACTGTAGCTTCCTACTTTTCACCACGATGCTGGGTCAACACCGACTTTGCCCTCACGGGAATCGAACCTTGAATTCTCGTACGAAAGGCGATATATACACATCTTACCTCTCTAACAATGCCATCTATCTTAATGGGCCTCATAGTATCTTTTTTAATTAATTTCAATACATGTGGATCAGCTGGAGGCACATCTTGTCTTCTTTGAGGATGTGCACGTCCCCTTGGTACAAATGGTTTATTCATTGTAACTGGACCATTATATCTGAAACTTAAGATATACATCTGTATTCTTAATTACTAATTAATAATGTATAATTAATTCGGACTATATACAATCGGTGGACTGTATGTAATATAATATCATGTTTGCGAAAAATGGGTATTTATTATCACTTTCAAAAGCCAAAGGTGTGGCGTTTACTTTGAAACGCAGAATACTTGTTAGCCAGTGTTGGATGACCCATATGTCCTTAGCCCATATCGGGGAAAAGAGGTGAGGAAAAAATAGGAATAAGGAAATAATTCTTATGTGCCTCTAACTCATGAGTCTTGACCAATACACTGCTACTTGGCTGGTTATCGTAGATAATTAAATGGCTCCTCAGAAGCTGTGCGGCAGGAAACTCAACCGGAAGTAACAACCATTGATTTCACAATAATCCTATGCAGGCCGCTTACTCCATAAAAGACCAGTTTATTAACACTACCCAGGAAATCCAGAAGTAGCGACCAAACTGGCATTATTATATAGGTATTACACTGCGATCTATTCAAGGGAGTAGTGTTGCATGAAGACTGACTCCTTCGAACTTAAAATGGTGACTGACTGATAAGAGGAGAAAATGCATATGTTACCCCTCTCTATACTTAGGACATAGCCTAATAGATTCGTAAATTATTATCAAGGTAGTACAATAATCCCCTTCCAAATAAAATTATTGTACGCCGTTGGCGGCAAATTTATATTAATTTTACTATATATAATTTATTTATTATATTATTTTATTTATTTTATTAATATATGAGGGTCATTCAATAAGTAACGAGACAAATCGCTGTAGCTCAGATACGATTTGTTTAATAATACAATAATTTCAGTGCGTCAAGTTGGCATCCATGTACTTAGTTCCTCATCAGCTGTTCGAGAGTGATTTGGTAATCATAACGTCAAATGTAATAATAATATTTATCCGGTATTTTATCCGTCGTAGCATGCATATTCGTTTTGTTCCTGACCGGTTTCGGATATTCATCATCGTCAGAGCAAATTCACCAAGTTCGTGTAGAGAGTTCACTTCAACTAAATATTTCTGTAGACTTACACCAATGGTGTTGGAGGGGTGTTGAAGTGAACTCTCTACACGAACTTGGTGAATTTGCTCAGACGATGGATGAATATCCGAAACCGGTCAGGAACAAAACGAATATGTACGCTACGACGGATAAAATACCGGATGTTATCCAGCATTGCGGACCCAGCCACATTTTCAATAATATTTATAGTTAAAGTAATGACTTGTACGATGAGCCTGGTTCTTACAAAGAAAAAATAAAACAGTAACTTATATTTTATAAAATATATATATATATATATATATCGAAAATAAAAAGAAACAGTATTGACATTTATAGTAATAAAAAAAAGTAAAAATGAAATTAATACAATTATCAAGGTAAATTAAAGGATTACTAATCTTAGTGAATTGTCACGCATGCAACCAAAAGAAAGGAAATTATTAAAAATATCTATTATCTGAAATATATCTGAATACTTACTAAAAGTACAATAACATGATTATAATATAATATTCTCCACATCAAAAATAACTAAATATATACAAAAATCCTTAAACAAAAATACCAAACATTGTGGCTGAACATCTTAACTGAATTAATCTTATTTGTATTAAATGAATTATTTATATACATACACATTCATATTTCAGTATTTGAATATTTTATTTGGGTACAAGTTTGGAAATATTTAAAAGATGTGTGTACAAAGAATTTAATTTGTCAATTCTATTTAATGTTAAAATATATTCAATACATTGATCATTGTTTGCACTCAGTAGAGTTTTACTAAAGACAGTTTTAAAATTTGGCAAATTGGCAGAGCATTCCAATAACAAATGTTCTAATGGAAGTTATGTCACAAGAACCGGTGGAAGTCTTTTTAAAAACAGTTTATTTAATAATGCAATACAATAAGTACAATTAAATGATTAAATGATATTAACAACTGTAAGTAGCGGTAAGTACTGCACTGGACTAGAGACGGTAGACGACTGACTGCCTGCTGGCCTGTGGGGGTATATATATGTTGCCAGCTTCAGTTAAGACAAATGGTTGCTCTCATGGAGATAGTGCCATAACTCCTCCCTCCTCAAGTTTGGAGCTCCTGCGACAATTGACACGGAAGTCCAGGGTAGACATGTCGAGGTGTAGATGATGGTTGGTCTCCTTCCGTTGCGCCTGGATTTGCCTTCCTTCTACGGACATAGCAAACATACAAGAGGGGCAACAGTAGCAGAAGTATTGTAATTATAACATAATAGTAGATAGGCGACGAGTCACTGGGTATTTCTTCTAGTAGTTCCAGCGGGTCCATCTTTAGATTGATTCTGTGGAGGTCCTCAAAAGATATATTCATGTTGGTATGTGAGAACACTTGCGTAGTTGTTACTATGCTTTTGGAATCCTTGTATATAGGTATGGCTTTGCTGTCTAGTAGAGTTTCGTCTTTGTTTAATTTTATAAGGCTAGTGTTGGTCAAGAATATAGTGTCATTATGGTTGTCCTTGTTTATTACGATCCTATTGGTCCTTAAAGTTAAAAAGTGGTCCACAAAAGGGATGTATTTGATAAACGATGCGCTGGATGTGTACAGTCTTGCATGCTAAAAGGTTGATGTTGGTGATGATTTGGCGAATGCAGTCGTTCTGGATGCTGGTTTTGTTATGGCAGTAAATGGCACTGTTGATTTCTTCGCAGGTGGCTGTAAATAACTCATCTTGGGTTTTTAGGATCAAGGGTGGATGGACATGAATTGTCAGGAGGTGGTTGTCTTTCTCTATAGGATAGGACAGAAGGAAATATGTCTCAAGAGGAGAGGTTTTTAGTGAAACGCTAAAAAGTAGTAGATGTTCCAATTTTTTATTGAGCAGTGTACCTTGCTTAATTGCCAAAGTTCTTCTATGTCAGGGGTTATGAATGTTACATTATGAGATCTTTGTAGCGACTCAAGATCTTTGAGAGGAAAGATGCTAGAATGGATAGTGTTTAATCTACAGAATTCTAGAGAGTTTTCCATGTCGTCAATTTTGCTCGTCATAAGGGCCAGATTAAAGAAAATGGAGTTGAACTGCTGGTTTAATTCAATTTGAGTCACTATCGGAGTGGAGAAAAAGTTTTGCATTTTTTCATTGTTGTTGCGGATAATCTGAATGTCATGATTGAACTCTTCGATTACCTTTTTGTTTACCGCCATCTGATTTTTAGGTTATTCTCGAGGTGGTAACTGTTACGCTCGATTGTGTTTATAACTTTGTTGTACCGTTCCTTGTCGTCGCTGTCCATATTTCCTGTTAGCCAAGATATGGCTTTACCTAGGCCGTTAATGAGTCCACGTTTAGTTCTGGGTTTGTTAAGGGTTAAATGATCTAGTTTATTACGAAGGTAGTAATAGTATTTAAAGAGTGATTTTATTTGATTCGTCTTGTTGAGTTGGTACGTAGTGCTGATAACGTTAAAGGTCTTATCTAACTCTATGTCAATTAGTTGTACGTCAGCGATATGAATGAAAGTATAGTATCTGTCTATGACGTAAGCTTTGTTAAGTGCAATGGGCAAAATTCCAGGTCCGTGAGTCAGGTCAGTTATCTCTGTGCTGGTGACTACATTCCCCGTTGTCATCATTTGCAGTATGATAATTGCTAGATTCCCCATTGTCAGCAGGTGGGATGTGTGAGTCATTGCTTGCGTTTGCGTCTGTAACAGAGACAGTTTGCTGTGTAAATTTTCTTGGCCTTTTTAATAAGTTAGGGTGTATCTTAAAGGATTTCCTTTGGGTAGTGACTAGTTTGGTTGTTCGGGAATAGTTCCCTCTTTTAAATTTTGGCTTGGCTTTGCCATATTGCTTGTTACGTATGTAAACTTCACCTTCAGGAATTTCTATATTTTCTCTGGTCTGGTTTAGTCTGTTTGTCCGAGTTTCTTTTTCTTTTTCGATAATTTCTTTAATAGCGCGGGCTACCAATTCCCTGTCTTCGTGATACTCTTTGACCTTTTGCTCTAAAATCAGGTCCTGCGCGTACGTGGTCGTTTGCAGTCCATAGGTTATGTCATTGGGTGTCATTTTTAAGTTGGAAACTATGGCATTATTGTAAGCTATTAGTCCTAGTCTTAGTATTTTATTGAGGGGATAGTCCTTTCCGTGCTTTATTATGTTCATGATTTCAATTAGTGTTGAATGGGCTCTGTTTATTAGACCGTTGGAGTCTGAATGGTTTGGGGTAGTAAAGTGTGTGTCTATGTTATTGTATTTCAGAAAGTTTTCAACTAGTCCGTTTTTAAATTCGGTTCCGTTGTCAAATTGAATTGTCTTAGGGCAAGGGAATAGACTTAGATAGTGTTCTAGAGAAGTGACGATTTCGTTGGCAGAGGAGGTTCTAATTAGATAACCGTATAATTTTTTGGAAAAACAGTCTATGAGTGTAAAGATTTGCTTGCCGTTGTAGTGTAGTATGTCTCCTTGTAGTCTCTCGAAAGGTTTGGAAGGAGTAGGGTTAATTTCATAAATTTGTCGTATCGGTCTACGCTCGTATTTTACCTCTATGCAGAGGGCGCAATTGTTAACTGTTTTCGTTATTAGTTCTAACATCTTTGGCCAGTAGTATCGCTGAGATAAGTTGTTGTAAACCTCATGAATACCTCTATGTGCGGTCTTGCCTACATGTCGGTTTAGAATTATTTCTTCCTGTTCTGAGGTGTCAGTTACGTCAAGTCTTTTGGTATAGTACCGTTTGAGTTTAACCGTAGGAAATTCTTCTTTTACTATGTCTGCTAGGTGGACAAAGATTTGGTCGTAGATTTGTTCGTCAATTGAGTTTTCGATAGGGGGTGAGCAAAGGACGCCGTATGTGTGGTTAGGCTGTAAGTATTCTAGGCAGTATTCTTCAATGTCGTTAGAGTTTGGGTACCTAGTGTACCGAGTTTTGTTAAAAGGTCTGTCGACTGGAATTTTCGTCTCTGGGTTGCCTCGGGTCAGAACGATTTGAAATTTTTCCACGTTAATACAGCGGGTTTTGTCGTCTATTATTTTAACTTGGCTGTTAGAGGATTCTTGAGAGTGTTGAGTTTGTAGGCTTTCATTGTCGTCTTCGGCGGTGATGTTTTCATTGTCGTCTTCGGCGGTAATGTTTTCATTGCCGTCTTCGGCGGTAATGTTTAGGGCTCTGGCTAAGTCTTCTAGGATGTCGTCGCTATTCTCAGGTGAAGGGGCCGAGAGGAATTCGTCTAGGACTTCGTCTGGATTTGGACTTAGGGAAGAGGTTTCTACTGCATTTACGTTCTGTTCTTCTGGTGGATTTCGTGATAGGGCGTCTGCTTCTACGTAACTTTTTCCTTGTACGTACTTGACGTCGAAGTCGAAGTCTGCCAGTTGTAGTTTCCATCGGATTAGTTTAGAGTTCGGTTCTTTCAAGTTATGTAGCCATTGTAATGGTCTATGGTCAGTCTGTATGGTAAATTTACGTCCGTATATATAGGGTCTAAAATGTTTACACGCCCAAACAATTGCTAACAGTTCTTTTTCTATTGTGGAGTAATTCTCTTCCTGTTTGTTTAAAGTGCGGGAGGCAAAGGAAATAGGGAGGTCTTTTCCGTCAATGTTCTGGGATAGGACTGCTCCTATTGCGTAATTGGAGGCGTCCATGGTGAGGATAAATGGTTTCTCAAAGTTGGGCAGTTGTAGGATGGGACTGTTTTGCAGAAGGGATTTTAAAGTGTCAAAGGCTTGTCTGTAGCTGTCGTCAATTACTATGTCCCTGTCCTTTCGTAGTGAGAGTGTCAAAGGTCTAGCTATTTTGGCGTAATTCTTAATCATCTTCCTGTAGTAGCCTGTGAGACCGAGGAATTGCTTGATTTGTTTTTGCGTCTTAGGAAGTGGGAACTTGGCAATCGCGTCTAGTTTTGCCGGGTTAGGTTGTATGCCTTTGTCGGAGATGATGTGTCCGAGAAAGAGAAGTTTTTGTTTGAAGAATTCTGTCTTGTCAAGTTGAATGGTTAGATTATGTTGTTTCAGTTTGTCAAAAACCGTCTTGAGGTGTTTTATATGCTCGTCCAGGCTGTCTGAGAAAATGATAATATCGTCCATGTATACAAGTACGTTAGGGAGTCTAGAAAAGATGGAATTCATTGCCCTTTGAAAAGTGGGGGATGCGTTCTTAAGTCCGAAGGGCATGCGTAAGAATTCGTAATGTCCGGTCTCAGTAGAGAATGCAGTCTTGGGAACTGATTCGGGGTCCATCTCAATTTGGTGGAACCCTGAAGCTAAGTCGATGGCTGAGAAGTAAGTCGCGCGTCCTATTTTACCGAATAAGTCCTCAATATTAGGAAGAGGAAATTTGTCTTCGACTGTCTTTTTGTTAAGTTTACGGTAGTCTATTACCATACGTATTTTCTTTTTACCCGAGGCGTCTGGTTTTTTTGGTACTACCTAAATTGGGCTATTGTAGGGGGAGTTAGAGTGTTGTATTACTTTGTTTTCTAGTAGTTTGTCGATCTCCGTTTGTACGTCTTTTCGATAGACTTCCGGATATCTGTAGTTTCGTGTGTAGGCCGGTTGGTCATCCGTCGTTACTATTTTGTGCTTTAGTAGGTCAGTACAGCTTAGTCGGTCCTGTTCTCTTTTAACTATTTGGGGGTAGTTCCTTAATAATCCTATTATTTTATTTTTTTCTTCTGAGTTCATGTGCTCAGTTCTAATTAAGTGAGGGATTTCATTTTTTATTTCTTTTAACCTAGTCTCCCCAGACATGTCAGGACAATTGGTCATCACTATGTCTGGTATCTTAGTACAAACCTCTTGCGGTTCGTCGACGTCCATGGGTTCAGGGCAAATGGCCATGACTTCCCTGGATTCAACTTCGCACAGGATTTTATTATTACTAATGCTATAAAGGCCTTCTTTTATTGTGACCTTATCGTTTATTTTTATATTTTCATTAATTAATCCGTATTTTAATTCTTTATTCTTAACCGGTAATTCTATGAAGTTAATTCCCTGTTCCAAATTTATTATGTTCGAATTGTTTTCAGGGATCTCAAGAGTAAATTTTAAGGGAATTATCCCCTGGGGGTAAGAAAGGATGTTCTTATTTAAATCTATGCTCATTCCGAGTGCCTGCATAGTTTTGTGGCCTAACAGTATGTCGTATTTGTCCGAAAAGGGGAATACATGGAATTTAGTTTCTAAGTTTACGTGGAATGTGTCTTGAATGTTGAAAGTGCAGGATTGTTCTCCATTCTTTTTTCCAGCGGGTGTAGTGATTATGAATGGGTCATTGGATAATGCTACGTCAGTAGGGACAACGTTAGGGTTTATGTAGTTTTCCGCTGACCCGGTGTCTATAAGCCATTTCAGTCCGTATCTGTCTTCAAAGTGTGGGAGAGACTTGTCTACTAGGTTTAGGTTGAATTCGGGGGGCCTTCTTGGCTCCCGTGGCCAACGTCTAAAAAATGATCGAACTTTTCGGTTATTTTGTCCAGTGAGTTTTCTAGGCGGCAAAGTCTGTTTTCGTACGCCTGGTCTTGTTCCGAGTAATTTTCGGGGTGATCATCATTTTGACAGTGAGTTAGTTCGTGAGGAGAAATGTAATCTTTAAACCTGGGTCTGCCTGCAGTACGCATAGATACCGTGTTTTGGGAGAAGTAACCAAGAGGTAGTCGGGGTCGATTAAAGGGGTGATCCGGATTGTTTGGATTGTTAGGATGGTTGGGATTCATGGATTGGAATTTTGGGCGTTGGGGCTGTTGCGGTTGTTGTCTGTAAAGGGAAGTTTGAGGTCTTTGTTCTATAGGCCTGGGATTAAATTCAATTGGTTGGTAATGGTAGTTAGGGGCCTGAGTCATGGGGACGTGTGGAACAGTGTATTGTGGATTCGGTCTATAAGAGTATTGGGTATTCGGTCTATAAGGCGGTTGGGATTGGTTGTACGGGTTTGGTTTCCGGAAGGGTTGGTTGGGCCTTTTAGGACCGTGGGAGGAGTTTAGGTTCGCTATAATGAAAGAACATTTGTTGTAAATGATGTTTCGTACTTCGTCAAGGGTGCTAGGGTCGAAGATCATGATGTGATTACTTAATGTCGGGGGCAGGCATTTATATATGTGGAAAATTATTTCTTTGTCGACCCGGGTTATCAGTTGTTTCAGGGCGTCCGCTGTAAGTCCGTCTAACTTAAGTCTAATATAAACTAAATTACGTAGCTCCTGTATCCTATTGACGAAGTCAATGGGAGACTCTCTAGCATGCATGCATTTTAGTCTGGAGAATTTCATCTTTGAGTATCTCATAAGATCTCGAGTCGGCGAAACTCTCTTTTAAGTACTTTAATTATGTGAGAGGAGTATGTTTCTAGCGGGCCCTAGTAATCTACTTTTAACTTTTATAAAAAGAATATTATGGTTATAGTCTCTTTCAATTATGTTTTCTGCGCAGACTGTGGCGAATGCACTTTCGACAATCTCGCAAAAGAATGCTAGCTCTGAAGGGTTTCCGTCAAAGTAGGGGATGTGGTCATAGTCTTCTTGGAGATTTTGTAGTTAATTTGGGCCATTTCAGGGATAGTTTCTTTAGGGAGAACTAATTTGATAGGTTTAATGATAGATGAGCTACTTACAACCTTAGTTCGCTGCTGTTGATTCGCAGCTTGCCTTTCTTCTTGCTTCTGAGGAGGGTTCTTGCTCTTCTTGTAGAGATGCCGCGAATAAAACACTAATGTGTAAGCTTCAAGTCTTCCCGAGACAATTGGTCGCGGTGTACTGTGAGACAAATGATCGCACTTTTTAACTTCAAGCCTTCGCGGTCCCTGTTCGGGCGCCAGTTATGTCACAAGAACCGGTGGAAGTCTTTTTAAAAACAGTTTATTTAATAATGCAATACAATAAGTACAATTAAATGATTAAATGATATTAACAACTGTAAGTAGCGGTAAGTACTGCACTGGACTAGAGACGGTAGACGACTGACTGCCTGCTGGCCTGTGGGGGTATATATATGTTGCCAGCTTCAGTTACGTCACAAATGCTTGCTCTCATGGAGATAGTGCCATAACTTGGATTTATTATTATAACTTGACAAATTGGGCAACTTTCATTTAAGGTATAAACTAGGGATGAACCTTTGAAAAATAATTTTATAGAATTACTACTGGTGAGCCTCAATTGGCTTGCTGCTCTTAATTTATCTATGTTAACAAAAAAATTTAAATACATTTGAGGTAGATCATAATAATTATAATTTATTATATTTCTGTAAATGTGACTAAATTTTGAATTAAGTACCCGATCTATATCTTCACTAAGTAGTTTTCCATTCTTTCCATATTTTTTTTCATATATCTTTCCAATTTTTCTATAATATTTTGTTTGTTGTTTAAAGCAAATTGTTTATCCACCATTCGGAAAAAATTGAGGTCACCCAATTGTTCCCCCCAAGTTCTAACGATTGTTACCCACTTGTATTCATTGTTATGTCGGTTATTATCATCTAAGGAGTATAATATTGAAAACATTTTAGGCAATCTTTCATCTGGAAGAGAGGTAAGTTTAATCCAGAAATTAACTATTCTTTTAAATATAAATACATTAACGGCGGTCTACCGGATTCTAGCCTTATCATGTAGTGTGGGGTATAACGAGGCCAATAAAATAGGTTTTTTAAAAACTTTGCCTGGGCTTTTCAATTGATTCTAAATATCTTAATGACATACTTCACAGCAATAGAGTAACGTAGAAGCTACCATGGAATCAAACAGTCATTTTGGTTTGCCATGCATCACTTTTACTTTTGATTAAGATTTCCCTAACTCTATTACCAGCCACTGAAGACTCTTGTAAAAAGTATTCAGAAGCAACTTTGAATTTCCCACTTGAAGAAAATGGGACGCCCAAATAAGTGTAGTTCTTCGCGTATTCTAGTTGTAATCCTTTCCAAAAAAGAGGTTTTAGTTTTTTCGTTTTGGGGATTTATGGAACACCATGACTTTTGTTTTGCTGGAGTTTATCGAAAGGCAATTTTCGGCACAATATTGTTCTAGTTTTAAATTTTTTTGCGCCTCCTTCCAGAAGTAACTAAATATTAACAAGTCATCGCCAAATAATAGCATAGTGGTCTGAACTGATGAGGTAACTTTTATTCCGGTGGCCACATTCTCTTCAAAATATGACACTAAATCCGCTATGAATAAAATAAAAAGGACCGACTAAGGCTTTCTCCTTGCAGAAGGCCGGTAATCTCTATTTCTTCCGGATTTATTTTGATTTGTAAAACTGCGTTTTCATAAAAGGTTCTAATTATCCTAATTATTTTCCCACTTACACCCATTTTAAATAAAAGTCTGTGATTGATAGAATCAAATGCTTTGTTAAAATCAACAAATACTGCATATATATATACTCCTTTGCTTTTAAGATTTATTCCGATTAAAGACCTCAAGCTAAAAACATGGTCAAGGCAACCTCTACCATCTCGGCTTAGACCCCTAAATTAGACCCTCTGCTCCTCTGGCAATAGACCCCAAAATTCTGCCCAATGTAAAAATCTGTGAGCTAATATGCTAGTAAAAAGTTTTGATATATTGTTTAAAAGCGCTATGCCTCTGGAGTTTTTGGGTCTTTTTTATTTCCTTTCTTATAAAGAAGAGTTAACTTAGATTTTGTCCAAGATTTAGGGAGGATTTCGTATTTAAAAATAGTATTGTATGTATTCAGTAAGTAGTGTTCCCATTCAGCTGGAAGATTTTTATAAACTTCATAAATAATATTATCAAATTCAGGAGTTTTATTATTTTTTGAAACAGAGATTGCTACTTGCAACTCATGTAGAGTTATTGGAATATCCAGAAAAGGGTCACTTACTGAAAAGAACATTTTGTCTGATAATATTTTCTTACCAAAAAGACTTATAAATTTTTGTCCAATCCATTAAAGTGATTTCATTTATTAAAGTTTTATAACCTTTCAGAGATTTAATAGTTTTCCAAAACTGCGAATTACATTTCGGATGTTTCTATAAATGAATTATGATATTCGTTTTTCTTACTATTAATGAAATTTCTATACAAAGTTCTATAATGAATATAGTTATTAAATAATGCTGATGTTTTATATTTCAGGAAAAGTCTATATTTGCGGCGTAAGATAGTTTTATTATGCTTACATTCAGAATCAAACCAGCAGTTGTTAGCAAAATTTTGATTGTTACTACTCTGCTTCTTATAGAATATTAACCCTGAACCGAACAGTGCTAGCTCTAATGCGTCTATAAAGTTATTATAAAGATTGTTAATATCATTATCATTAAAGTAAATTTTCTATAGATTGAAGTATATTTTCTAGTGATTGTTTCAAGTTACTTTGTAAATTAACTGCTGTTTTTTGCCCCATTTTGACTTTAGATGGAATACATATATTCTTAGAACAGATTGGAACAGACTGGGGTATCTATGGGCCACGTGACAAATGGTCAAATAAATCTGATGCTAAATCTACAGACAAATCGAGAAACAAATGTAACATATTTTCATTTATCCAGACTAGGTCAATTGTACTTTTACCTAATGTAGTCATATACGTATATTTGCCCGGATTATCTGATAATGATCGAACATTACATAAGAAAAAATCTAGTGACTCCATGGTTTCGACTAACAATTTGCCTCGTTTGTTAATACTGCATCTAAAGTTAAATATTTGTAGTTTTCAAATGTATCATCACCAATACTATTTAAGTTCCCTACTCTATAGTTAAAATAACCCAGCAGTATCATATTACAATTTGGATATACAGTTTTAATTTTAATAATCGTATCGAGTCGTGCTGCCCTTAGATTTTCTCTTCCTAGGAGCCCCTACAGCCCACTGTCGGTGATGGACAGTGTTGTCTGTAACGGGAGAACACTGTCCGGAGGCCGGCAGTGCACTGAGAAGGCTCCGGGCGCGAATGACCACAGATGTTGAGACGCCTTAAATAAAAAATAAAAAATAAAAAAAAAATAATCGTATCGCTTAATGATTCAAGTAATGATTCTATTTCACTTGAGGGAGTCAGATAAATATTTCCTTTATAATAAATGATTGTCCAATATAAATACCAACAAACAAACAATAATCATTTTTATAAATTAATAATGTACGGGTTTCCGATTGCTTTTTTACTAAAGTTAGTAGGCCTCCACTCGCTCGGCCTTTTATTTTGATTTTAATGGCTGGACTATATTGTTTTATGGTACATATTCAGAACACATGCGAGGTAATTGAAACTGATCACTTAATAGCCAAGTTTCAGCGAAACATATTACTGCATTATTACATAATTCATTTATTTCATTATTTCCCAGTTTAAATAGGTTCTTAAACCACTAACATTACAAAAAGTTACATTAATTTATCACATTAGGCAATTTGGTTTAACTTACAGTTTCCATTTATTTGAAAGGCCGGCGGTCGTAGTTTTGAGGAGTTGCGGGCATTCAGGTTTTGAATGCGGCGAACATCAATAAGTTGGGGGCTGCGGTGGGGGAAGTGATGAAGACCTAGTCTATATTTGAACTGGTCCAATTTATGACATAACTCTAACTTCTTATTAAACTCTTCGATGGATTCTTCACGATTCTCAGTTTCTATGCTGGCTAAAAGATCTTCAATCTCTTTGTCTGTAAAAGGTTTCCCTAAATTTAAAAAAGCCTTTCCTGTAAATAACTTTTGAATCTATCTGTTTTAACTGATTCATACAATTATAAATCCGCTTGCCTTCTTCTCTATCTTCTGGCGTGCGATCATGGCTCACCGAATAACTGTTCATCATAAATTCATTTCTTTTCTTCATTATTTCCGCTTTTATGTTTCTATTATTCAATACGACAATGATTGGACCACTATCATCATTTCCGTTGATTAAAAAGAAATAGTAGACAATACCTAAAGTCCGAGACCAAGTTTACAATAACGGTAGACAACTACTCTTTCTTTAAACAAACTCAACAATTATCCGCTTATATATAACTACTTTTTCTTTTTTCACAGAAACTAGCTGAGAAAAACTTTCCAAAATCCACAGATCAACTTCTCTTATCTTGCAGCACTCACTTGCCAAATTTCAATTATTTTGTACACTTTTAACTATGAAAAAAATATAAAAATTCACAGACACGATGTGAACGCCACGCTAGCTTATACCAGACCCTCATAACGTTAAATGTATTCAGTTAACAATAGCGAGTCCGCTCGAGCATTGCACCTCGGAAGAAAACAACGCTTAGTGATTAGATTTTACGTTGCAAAGGACAGTTGCAACTTCCTCCCTGGATTAACACGTTAATTCAAGGACAACAGGCCGTATTACTTGTTGAACTGATAGCTGAAGAAGTGCACGCGAGTGTTGGGAACTGTGCATAACATTATTCTAAACTATTTATTATTAAACTAATACGTTTATATCTGTGAAATTAGCGTATCAAGTTTAAAAAGGAATCGTTATAAACAATTATAGAGAAAAATGACCCCCTCCCCCCAAAACTCAAAACCTATTCCGTAAAATATGTGGATGCTGGATAACAATATAATATGTGTGGGAATGCTGGATAACATTTGGTATTTTATTCGTCGTAGCATGCATATTCCGTTTGTTCCTGACCGGTTTTCGGATTTTTCATCCATCGTCAGAAATTCACCAAGTTCTTATAGAGAGTATTGTGTAGGTGGTAAAACCGTATATTATTACTAAAATGGACCCAGAAGCTCTCCCCCCCCCCCAAAGATCAATTTTCCCAAGAATTTTTTTTTGGAACCGTTGTCGTAAAAAAACAATCCCGAAAAGCTGGAAAGAAAAAAAAACATTCGGTAAGTCGCACTTCCGGTTGACAGATTTTGCCAGAAATTTGTTTTTGTCTGATGCAGTTCTGATACCAAGTTTAAGCATCATGCTACTTTTTGGTTTTTGAGATATTCTGTTAAAACAAAGAGACAGACACATCAAGCGCTTTTTTTTTTCTTATTCAGGGGCATGTACGAGTATTTCCAGTGAAAATCTGACACGAGGTCGCAATACTTCCTGTTTTACAAGGAATAAGGTGAAAATAATAAATTAGATATACATACTTGGACGGATAGTATACTGGTAGTAATTGAGGAGCTGCCGGAGATGCCATCCAATGTGGATAATTCGAACCACCACTTCTTGGGGCTGGCTGTGTATGGGAGAGCAAGGGTTGCAGTCCTCGCCCATACCAAGACGACGATCTCTGTTTATTATTAACAGCACACTGTGAATGCGTATTTCTATTCTCCCAACCGGTGGACGGCGTTTGATGTGATGTGATGCCATAACGTTCAGAAGTATGTGACGATGGTCCACTACTGTTTGGTCTACTTGGTCGTTCACAATGCTCCTTATTATAATACGTTCTTCTATTACTATTACGTGCATCTTTTATGGTTGGATAATCACCAGATTTTGTTGAATCAAAATCTTTATCATTTCTATCTGGCTGGATGTCCATAGCCTGAACACCTGTTAATAACAAAAAATGAAACCTGTATGAAACGGTCCACATTTTTCACGTCACACGAAATCGTTTTCCTCGGAAAGAAAGAAATCTCCGCCCAAGTGAACATTCACTACACAGGGTGTTCCCCAACTAATGAGCACACTCCATTTATCACCAGTCTCTTTTAAGATAAGCAGAATCCAACCAAATCTTCTGCTTGGACGGAAATTTCTTTCCTTCCCAGTAAACTATATCCTGCCACATGTATCCTCTCTCTTCCTGTATCAAAAAAAAAAAAAAATCTAAGCGCATCATTATAGACGGCATAAGGATTTAGTTGACAATATACCAAATTTTTCTATTTTGATACCAAGTGAAATACAGATGGGTGATTTGGTATCCAGACGTGTCTAAGACCTTTAAGAGAACTGGTAGAGCAGGGGCATTTGAGTCAATAATCAAACACTCCAAACCCATAGAAAGGTTTCCCAACATATTTCAGGTGGAAACATACGCAATCGAAAGATGTGTTCAATTAAGTCTCGGATACAGGATATGGGAATCAGGAGATTGTTATCCTTTCCATGTGGCCAAGCAGCCATTATAGCGCTGAGCTCATATGTTGAGCAATGACCTGGGTAGGAGGAATAAAGCACCCTTTTTTTGGGGGGGTGCCAAGGCATGTAGGCGTTGAAGGAAATGAGGCGCTGTATCCCCACACTTGGGGCCAGAACCTTTTTCGTGTAGTCAGGGGAACTTAAGAAAGAGGAAAATGTGAGACGGTCGCAACTCCCGAGACTTAGGCAGGCAAAGATCTGCTTGGGAAATTACAACCCGAAAAGATCGGAGACATGCATTGGTCCTCAATAAGAACAAGCTCCGCATTCTTTCCGAGTTTCCTTACGGGGCATTGTAAGCTCAGAGAACATCTGAAGAAGCTGGGCTTGCTGTAGTGATAGCACTTGCAGATTTTCCGGGTGGGGGGGCGGAGGAAACTCGATACATTTTCTCACGGACTGCGAAGCTGTCACCCAGAGAAGATTTAGGATCATATCCTCTCTAGAGCCCTCCAGAATATTGAGATTCCGAGGGAGTCTTAACCTGGTGGGGGTGCAGTAGGCAATATCAATGTTTAGATTAGACTGATCCATGGGTGGGTCCCGATTGCCCTGCAACCAATAGAGGCTGATTGTGCCTACTATCTGTAGGTCTAGTATGAGAAATCTCGCCTCTTTATGAGCTTGAGGGCTTCATCATCCAGCCTTTTTTGCACTATTTTCACCTCCGAGGATCTCAGTGTGCCAAATGTCTCATAGACATAAAAGCTTTGATAACAACCTGGTACATTAGATATAATAAAATGGCTATTCTATCCGGGTTTTCCCTACAGGGAGGGGGGCACTGTAGACTCACGAGGAACACCTGACGAAATTGGGCTTGGTGAAGTGATAATACGTGCAGATTCTGCCCGGATTTGCGAACGGACTGCGAACGGATGTCTCAATCTGGTTGAACCAGCCGCATCCAAGGGACATGGCACAAGACTATGAAGCATTCTTAAAAGCATCCTAATAGTCATACGTAGACAACGAATTTCAAAATAAACAAATTTACTTTACCATTTGATTGGTAATCCTGTCTATCATTTGATTGGTAACTGTCCTTATCTTCAACCGCTAAAGTTTCTGAAGCATTATCACGTTCATCGCTTTCATCTTTTCGTAAAGCTTCCTTTAATTTTCTCTCTTCATTAATTGCAATTACCTAAAAATTAAATAAATATTTAATGTAGAAAGGGATCTTGCAGTTGGATGTGGGAACTAGAGAAGGAAGGCTCTGTGTAGAGGAGAGTGATGAAATATTGTTAGGGAAACCAAGGCTCAGCTAGGGCTGTAGTGCCGTACAGTAAGTAAGGGCTGTAGTGCTGTATAGTAAGTAAGTAAGACCTTTTTGTCAATCCCTCCTCTTTCATCCTGATAAGTTGACCGAATCACCTAAGCTGCTTTCTTCCAGGATCTCTTCCATTGACTTGACATCGAGGATTGTGCTGGATTGTGACATTTCTTACTCCAATCCTTTCTGGTCTTTCCCGTCTTCATTCGGCGCAAATAGCTCATTTTTGCTGGTTGTCTTCTATGTGCACTTCTTTAAGCCAGAATTCGCTCGTAGGGAAGGTAAGAATGTGGATTTATAGACGGTCACCATAGTGCTTCTTCATAACTTCCCTTTTTACTTTCTCTTACTCCTAGTAAGAGGAAGTATTGTAATCGTGTCAAATTTTCGATATCGAGTTTTCACCGGAAATATCCGTTTTGAGGTCCCCTGAGTCCAAAAAAGTGGTTTTTAGCAAATGGTCTGTGTGTGTGTGTTGTGTGTGTCCGTGTATGTATGTATGTAATGTGAACAGCATAGCTCAAAAACGAAAAAACCGTAGAAAGTTGAAACTTGATATTCCGTTTAGGTATCACTATGGGATCTGACACTACGTTATCTGTCAAAATTCCTCAACCGGAAGTACCCACTTTACTAGTTGGATTTTTTACTTTTTTGCGATTTTCTCAAAAATGGCTCCGACGATTTTCTTTAAACTTGAAACATCAACCACACATACAAAGAGCTACAACTTTTATTTGAAACATTTCTCCGGGAAAATGCTCTGAAGGGCACTTTTGGGGGGGGGGGGGTTAGGTTTTCATCTAAAGTGCTATTTCAGTTTATTTCACAATTCTGTCATCTAAATAATGTTAATTAGAATTAAATATGTTGTTGAAATTCCGAGTTTGAAAAAAATCGGATACCCGGAAGTGCGTTTACTTTACCACTTTACTAAATGATTTATTCACTTTTTCAAAAATTTTCTCAAAAATGGCTCCGACGATTTTTTTGAAACTTCGTATATAAACTAAACATGCAAAGATCTACAACTTTTATCTAAAACATTTCTCTGGGAAAATTCTTTTAAGGGCACTTTTAGGGGAGGGGTAGGGTTAGATTTTCATCTAAAGTGCTATCCTAGTTGATTATACAATTCTATCATCCAAACATAATTAGTTAGAATGAATTGGATGGCTGAAATTCCAAGTTTCAAGAAAATTAGTAACCGGAAGTGCGCTTTTACTGAACAGTTTTTTCATTTTCGAAATTTCATTAAATTTGGTACACAAACTATAAAATTTGTCAATTATAATTTTGAGAACAGGAGTAAGAGAAAGTTGTGTGAGTGTTTCACACCAGATTTTTTTTTTGGGAGAAAGCCTCTGTTGAGAACTTGGATCAGCCTATCAGCCCTTACTGCAAAGACTTCACACTGTTAATATTTTAGAGCGAGGGTATGGTAGCGTGAGAAATATGTGGCAGATTGAGGTGTGAAAACGAAGTACGTTGAACGTTGACGGTTGACGGTGACTTAATGATTTTTTTGAATGAGAATCCGGCCCTTTTTTACTTTCTCTTACTCCTAGTAAGAGGAAGTATTGTAATCGTGTCAAATTTTCGATTTCGAGTTTCCACCGGAAATATCCGTTTTGAGGTCCACTGAGTCAAAAAAAAGTGGTTTTTAGCAAATAGTCTGTGTGTGTGTGTGTTGTGTGTGTGTGTGTGTGTGTATGTATGATGTATGTGAAACGCATAGCTCAAAAAAACGGAAAAAACCGTAGGAAAGTTGGAAACTTGATATTCCGGTTAAGTATCATGCGTGGGATCTGACACTACGTTATCTGTAAAAAAGTTCCTCAACCGGAATACCACTTCTACTGTTGGAATTTTGAAGTTTTTGCGATTTTCTCAAAAAATGGCTCCGACGATTTTCTTTAAACTCAAAACATCAACCACACATACAACGAGCTACAACTTTTATTTGAAACATTTCTCCGGGAAAATGCTCTGAAGGGCACTTTTGGGGGAGGGGTGGGGTTAGGTTTTCATCTAAAGTGCTATTTAAGTTTATTTCACAATTCTGTCATCTAAATAATGTTAATTAGAATTAAATATGTTGTTGAAATTCCGAGTTAGAAAAAAATCGGATAACCGGAAGTGCGTTTACTTTACCACTTTACTAATGATTTATTCACTTTTTCAAAATTTTCTCAAAAATGGCTCCGACGATTTTTTTGAAACTTCGTATATAAACTAAACATGCAAAGATCTACAACTTTTATCTAAAACATTTCTCTGGGAAAATTCTTTTAAGGGCACTTTTAGGGGAGGGGTGGGGTTAGATTTTCATCAAAGTGCTATCCTAGTTCATTATACAATTCTATCATCCAAACATAATTATTAGAAATAAATAGATGGCTGAAATTCCGAGTTTCAAGAAAATTAGTAAACCGGAAGTGCGCTTTTACTGAACAGTTTTTTCAGTTTTCGACGAATTTCATTAAATTTGGTACACAAACTATAAAATTTGTCAATTATCATTTTGAGAACTGGAGTAAGAGAAAGTTGTGTGTGTGTTTCACACCAGATTTTTTTATATAGGCGGCTGGACTAATCCCTTACTTCCTTTAACAACATCTCCTTCCAGTTCCTAGATGCGCTCCTTAGCTCGCCCCCCTCTACAAGTTTGAGAGAGAACTTGACGTAGGGGAGTGATTTGCTCGTGATTTTGATCCATTACCCCTCTAGGTTATCCATTTTCATTTCTGGTGAGCATACACCTAGGTACTTAAAAATTCTTCACTTACTCTAACCTGGATATTGTTCGATCTCGAAAAATTCTCCTGGCTCCTTCTTTTCTCCTTACGGAGGAATCTGTGACGTTATCTTAATGTAGATTTATTCAGAAGATGGTGACAGGTAAACAAACAAATGGTCAAGTTTCGATCTCGCTTTGATTTTTCGTTTTTTAAGATACTGTGTTCACACAGACAGACATATAGACACATGCCATTCGCTAAAAATAGTTCCCCTTTCGTATTCAGAGGACCTCAAGAGACAATGATTTGTAGTAAAATTTCATCTCACAAACAGTAAGAGAGAGTAGAGAGTAAAGTAAGCATACCTCTTTCAACATACGATTGTACTGTGAAAATGTGATATTTCCGGTACTTAATTGATGTTCCGCTTCTTTAATTATCAAATTACAATTAGCTGATGAACGTTCTTCTACTTCTTGTTCGGTTTCTTTTTCTTCAGGTAAACCTGTTGAAAGAAAGATATCTTAATTATTATAAAAGATTACATATACAACCACCGGAAATTCCTTGTAAGCGTATATGGAAGGTTAGACTTGGAGGTACATGTTAATAAAACAGATATGTCACATTTTAAGCTCAGAGATTATAATCGCTGAAGACTCTAGCAGAACGCTATCCAACTCTTCCACTTATAAATGCAAGAGCCGGGGGAGTCTATTCATCCTTTTTTTTTTAGTTGTCAGCACCTGTTTGGGAGCAAAATCGCCTCAAACTTTGATCAACAGCGGTCAAGATGGGGTTGGTTGTTGCAAAAAAATGTCTCGCGGATAGGGACTTAAAAAAAGAAGTCAAGTGGCAGAGATTGTGGGAATGATAAGGGTGATCAGCTTGCAAAATATATGGAAGCGAAATCCCACAATCGGACTGTCCAATTACTTAAAAAAAATCACCAAACAAATTTAAGATAGCAGCTGTGGAAAGCGATGGGAGATCTTCAAAAGATCAGAACAAAACTTTCTTCAAAGAAGAGAAGGCAATTTGCTTGTTTCAGGGTTAATCACCAGCCAAGTATATCTGCACAAGCCTGACATGCATATCGGTGACATGGACTAGGATCATCTCAATTCTGCGTCCTCACTTCAAGCTGAGAATAAAGCACAACAGGTGCGGCAATTTTAAAATTCTTATAACCAGGTGCAGGGGGGAGGCGCAGTTTTGCGACAACTCCTTTTTGTTTTTACAAATTCTAGTTTCGAACACCTAATGAAGGTCCTCTTCAGCTGCAGGTTGATGACCACACAAAATGAAGCAAACTTGTGAAACCATCATAAGACTTTCCACTTACTGTAAATAACAGGAAATCCTTTGATAGACAAACGCTGCATTAAAGGCTTTCAATAAACCTTACCCTGGAGGGTGCGCAGTCGAGGGAATCAGGTATTCAAGTTGTTGGAATTATCATTAATCGGATAGCCCATCGGGAGGAACTTTGGTGCTAAGTCCAAGGTCAAATATATGGTCACTATTCAAGGTAATCCACCGAAACAAGACCAAGTGGATTGCTACACCTTTATGAGCGTGAATAGCTTTGTCTATCTTGGCTCTCTAGTGACTGATAGATGATAATGATATGAATGCGGAAATCCAGTGAAGAATTGTTATTTCGGTTTGGTTAGGCATCTGTAAAGTCACATTCTATTTTGCACCACCAAATCGCGTCTCTACAAGACATTTGACCAGACCTGTATTTATCTACGGATCTAAATACTGGACTTTATCCAAAATTACTCCGAATGGAAAGAAAAATATTAAAGCGGATTTTCAGAGTAGTTTTTGATTTCGGCTAACAAATCTTGGTGCATAAGAAACTAATGAGCAAGTGATGGATTTGTACGGAGATTGTGAGAAAAATAATATGAAAGATAAAAGAGTAAGCAGATTTAGATGGGCGGGACATAAGCGATAAGGATAAGCGATAACTAAGCCATACATAACGAGGAAGCTACTGGAAAAGATTATTCACTCTACAAAGCGTGGGGGATAGCCGAAATTGCGCTGGTTAGAGGATTTAGCTTGGGAAAGTTGGAGTTTGGAGATATCATAGGATATTGTAGCCAGACCGGTAGACTGCTGGGGGAGACTTCTTCGAAGTGGATTGTTCTTTTTTTTCGTTTCTTGGGGGGATAAGAGCCATATTGGCTTAGGCCCCGCGCCTTAATAATGATCGAGCAACCATGATTATTATTAATATTAATAATAATGACAGGGAAGGAAGGGAATAGCCAAGTGGTTAGCGTACTGGACTCCCACGCGGAGGACCCGGTTTAAGTCCAGGTGTGTACCCTTAGATTTTCTCTTCCTAGGAGCCTCTACAGCTTACTGTCCGGTGATGGACAGTGTTGTCTGTAACGAGCACTGTCCGGAGGCCAGCAGTGCACTGAGAAGGCTCCGGGCGCCAATGACCATAGATGTTGACGCGCCTAATAAATTAAAAAAAAAAATTAGGACAGGAATGAGAAAGCGGACTAGCTTGCCAGCGAGTGATCACAAAAGGAAAAACCAGCGACTCCAGTAGAGTTCAACGCGACAAAATGAAGGCACGAGGTAGAAAACAACTTCGGTAACTGGCCAGAGAGTAACAGTTGTAATACCCCTCGTGAACACACGCCAGAAGGTCGTGATACACCATAGCCTAGCCCCAGAAGCAAGGTGTTTGCCTGCCTCAGACTTCTTGGCCCACTTCTTAATTCGTATTGGAATGACTTGTGCGGAAGTGGGGACGCCATTAGTTTGACTATGAGGTCCCCAACACGGTATGCGACAACTTACTGATAAGCACGAGAAACTCCCTTTCATTTCTAAATCTTATAGATCTGCTCGAATTAGAATGGCTGAACGCTAGTGACCCATTAACTGAACATGTGACTGGGATGTTATCCGTCATAGTATGCATATTAATCATCTTTCTGACCGGTTTTGGATTTTTATCCAAAGATTTTCTATCAAAGGCTATCAAATCAAGTTCGTAAAGAGAACTTAGAAGTTGAAGCATAGAACACTGGCATTCCTCTCCCCATACTGAAGTCTTGTTTTCTCCTCCTGCCTTAGTTTTTTCTCTTAGCTTCCCTCTTTGGAGTCTCACGCGTTGGTCTAGTGGCTAGCGCACTCGTCTTTAGTGCGATTCAGGGTTCGATTCCCAAGACGGCAAAATGTGGGAAGCTACAGTTAGTAGCGCAGGCTATCGACGTCTGGCAAGCCTTAGCCCTTCCTTGGCTGTTGTGCCATAGGTTTAAAAGAATTTCCATAGGGATGGAATGATTACGAAATACAGCTTTGTCAAAAACTTTGTCTTCGAAGCTGAGTATCAGGAAAAATTGAAACAGTGAAATCCATTCTGTCTAGTATTAGAGAACATGGTTATACGCATGGGTCAAGGGCACTTCTGAGGGAACTAGGGCCGGAGTGTTTAGCCAGTTGGACCAGGTACTCCAGGAACCTATAAGCAAGTTTCCCAGCATCTTCCAGGAGGAAATTTGCACAACTGGAAGGTGGTGTGTTCAGTTTAATTTCGATAGGAAATATCGGAATTAATTCGATAGCCAGGCCCTCCCATTAAAGCACTGAGTTCATATATGTCATCAGTGCAAAACTGGTATGGAAATACCATAGCAAACTCCTGACCTGGGCAGGAACAATAGATCTTTTAGGTTTCCGCGGCAGTTTTCATGAAAACACGAGTTTCCGGGTTGAGACTTCGTCAATCAGTAGTTTGTTGCAATGATGAACCTCCTCAGGGTCGTTACACCTTGAAATCCAATAAGGTACATTGCAACATGGGCGAAATGTTGGCTTTTAGCAAACCACTGAGACGCAGTCTCAACCCGAAGAAAACTCAAAAGTGTTTTTCAAGAGCAATAGAGGTTACCGTAAATTGGGTAGCAGGACATGCAGGCGTGCAAGGAAAAGAGGTGACCGACACCCTGGCAAGAACAGACATTGTATCTCCTTTTTTGAGGCGTAAACCTTTCTGTGGAATAAGTGACCAGTCATTTCGGGAAAGAACTTGGAAATGAAGAGGAAATACAGCACAGCTCTGGTAAAATCCTCCCAGGACTGAGGCAAACTAGAGAACTGCCTGGGCAGTTATAATCAGAAAAGATCTCAAGCGTGCATCAGTTTAGCTCTTTGTATGTGTAATTGATATACCAAGTTTAAATAAAATCGTTGGAGACCATTTTCAGGAAAATCGCAAAAAAGTGAAAAAAAGAAAAAGAAAAAAGCATTCAATAAAGTGGTACTTCCGGTTGAGGAATTTTGACAAGACAACTTAGTGTCCGGATGCGATTTTTCGTTTTTGGGCAATGCTGTTCATATATATATTTCGAGGGTCCGTGCATTGCTTGTCTTGTATATTAAGCATGCTCATTATCTACACCACACCCTCCAAGTTGACCTCCCTAGGGAATCCCAGAATCCTAGAGGGTTCTATTTTTCCCCTCCCTCAACCTGGTAAACAACCCAGGCTATTGAATGTTCTTTGGATGATAGCATCACAGTCCATGAGGAGATGTATTGGAATTTTCTTCCACCATCTCCCCACAGAATATGCATGTACCATCATCTTCTAGGCCCAGCTTCCTCAGGTGTCCCCTGAGTCTGCAGTGCCGCATGGGAAAGGACCCATAAGAATACTGATCTTGTTCTTGCTCAGACTAATGCAGAGCTTCGGACCTTTCCTGGTAATAACCTCCCAGACAGGCCTCGGCCTACCTCAGTCCCGGGAATGTACATACATATATATACAGACATATAACACACACGCACACGCAGACCATTTTTTTTATTTAAAAAAAACACTTTTTTGGCCTCAGGGGACCCCAGAACATGTATTTCCGGTGAAAACTCGACACACAAAATTTGATCCGATTACAACTATTTCCTCTTATGAGGCAGTAAGAGAGGCTTCGTGTGCTGTTTGGGATTCCTTTAAGGGGCATTGTAGACTCAGGGGGCATCTTGAAGATGCTGGGCCTAAAACACGAATAACATCTGTGAGATTCTGGTGGAGAGATGTAGGAGAGACTCTAATGTACCTACTAACGGGGACTGTGATGCTATCATCCAGAGAAGATTTGGAAGGCCGGATAGTTCCAGGCGTTGGAGGAAGGTAATAACTTTCCTTAGAACCTCCCTCAGATCTAAAGATTCCTCAGAGATCTTAATCGGGAAGTGATACCTTAGGTGAGAGGTCTCACCTTTGGCTCCAGTGGGAGGTGGTGGCACAGTAAACCTCCTTTGGTCGCACTGCACTTGTTGCGCTCTAAACAACAGGCGAACTATTACAGAGGACCCGCACAACTGGGGTGTTGCACCACTGATCATAATGCACGCTTCAGATCTTTTTTTTTGTTATAACAAGTTTTAGCTTACTTTAGTCCCTGAAGAGGGTCTTCCAGAGCTGCGACTCTCTTCACTTCCCCCCTGGTCACGCTTATCCAATAAAAGGGTTCCGAGTCCCAAAAAGAGGGATTATAACATCTTCCCTTGCCAGAATATAAAAAAAAAAAACTTACCACTGCTACGAAACAATGCCTTTGGTGTCCTGTCTTTCTTGTTCCTTCGCATACTATCTACCGATGTACAATTACCGCCACCTTCTTCCGATTTTGTCCTCTTATAATTTGCCCAAGAACTTTCTTCTGCTGTATACTCTTTAGATATAATTGGAGGCGGTGGTGGTGATGGTGTTACGCATAATGGCGGAGTTCCAGATATATTACCGACACCAGCATGATGTACAAGTAATGTTGGGCAAAAATTATTATCTTGTACTGTTGATGTGCTGGTAGACAACTGATCGACAGTATTGTTTGATAATACATTTGTTTGTGTTGTTGTTAATATTGCACTGACTGGTGCTGAAGAATTTTGACCGATAAGATCTGTAATTGGCGGTGTTAAATTACTACCTGATGATTGTAACCCTATAGGGCTGAAACTTCTAGCTGCCCTACTGTTTGGTGATGCTGGATTAGGATGTGCGCTATTTGACAAATTATGTTGTAATGTCTCCAGTGTTAGCGTTCCTGTTGTAAGTGGTAAATCATTAATTCTCATCGCAGAACTTCTACCATGTGAATTTGATTCTTCATTAAGACTAGTTTTGTTAAAATGTTGAGGGCTTCTAACCCTTGACGCAAATGTCCGAAGATCAACGTCTTCAACACCGAATAGCCTGAAAAGTAAAAAAATGCAATAATATATTTCTAGGTTATGATAAAAAAAAAATCTGGTGTGAAACACACACACAACTTTTTCTTACTCCAGTTTTCAAAATTGTAATTGACAAATTTTATAATTAGTGTACCAAATTTAATGAAATTCGTCGAAGTTCGTCGAAAACTGAAGAAAAAACTGTTCAGTAAAAGCGCACTTCCGTTTTACTAATTTTTTTTGAAACTCGGAATTTTTGCTATCTATTTATTTTTAATTAATTCTGTTTGGTTGGTAGAATTGTATAATCAACTGTGATAGACTTAAGAAAAAACATAACCCCACCCCTCCCCCAAAAGTCCTCCCTTGAATACTTTACCCGGAGAAATGTTACAAATAGAAGTTGTAGCTCGTTC
The DNA here is from genome assembly GCA_011037195.1 of Triatoma infestans. Taxonomy (NCBI): domain Eukaryota; kingdom Metazoa; phylum Arthropoda; class Insecta; order Hemiptera; family Reduviidae; genus Triatoma; species Triatoma infestans. The sequence continues at coordinate 32,792 of JAAEAF010008378.1, forward strand.
ACATTACTAGTTTAAAGAAAATCCATTGGAGCCATTTTCGAGAAAATATCAGTAAAATTGAAAAATACATTTCAGTAAAAACGCCACTTCCGGTCATCCGATTCTTTTCAAATTCGGGAATTTCAACAACACATTTAATACTAATTAATATTATTTAGATGACAGAGACCCCTCCTACCCCTCCCCCAATGTGCCCTTAAATTGGAATTTTGTCCAAGAAATTGTTTCAAATAAAAAGTTGGGAGATTTTTTGTATTGTAGATTGAAGACATATCAATTTGAAGAAAACGTCGAGCATTTTTTTTGTATGATAAAATCGCAAAAAAAGTAAAAAAAAAAAACTAGTAAGGTGGTACTTCCGGTTGAGGAATTTTGTCGAGATAACGTACTGTCAGATCCCATGGTGATACCTAAACGGATTATTAAGTTTAAACTTTCTACGATTTTTTCATTTTTGAGCTATGCTGTTCATATATATATATATATATATGAATATATATATATATATATAGACCATTTTATAATGACCACTTGGGGGGGTACTCAGGGAACCACAAAACGGATATTTCCAGTGAAAACTCGATATAGAAAATTTGACACAATTACAATACTTCCTCTTACTTTTCAATAGTGCCTAAAAAAATAAAAAAATATTCAGTATATTGGGGTAGTTTCCGGTTGAACGATTTTTACCGGAAAAATAAAATCGGTCAAGGAATATGAGAAAAAATATGCATCTACTTTCGGATAAAATACCAGATGTTATCCAGCATTGTGGACCTCCCCGTCCCCTCAACATATTCAACAAAACACACATATATATGATATATATATATATATATATATATAGAAGTAGTGGTGGTTGGTTCCACAGAGTTGGATAATATATATATAAAACAATACTTACGTATCCAAAATTTCAGCTCTTGACTGTTTCACTTGATTATGCGTATCTTCTGTCATACTTTGAGCGGAAGATTGTAATAAGCGCAAATCAACATCTTTGCTAAGATTTGCTGTTGGTGCAACAATGTCTTCTACAAAAAAAATATAAAAAAAAATTCAATTAGGATTGGAATGAGCAAGATTTCATATGGCTTTTCGCCCCCCACAAGAGGGCCAGAACAAACACCAGGGGTATCGAATTTTTTCCGCCTTGAGGTTGGTCGGTAATACATCAAAATTGGACTATCGAGCAACTGGGCAAGCGTATTTGTTTAATGATGAGTTCCCGATTTGCGTTAAGGGCTCCAGACGGCCGTGTGAACGAGTGTGGAGGAAAAGAGGTGAGAAATTTGCACAAATGCAAATTTGTTCTCACTAGATCTTTCTAAAATGAGGCTCTCTGATCAGTTTATAAAGGCGTACGCAGTTAGTGATCGTTCGTGGAGGTTCCATGACTGCTGCACTGAATTTGACACTACATACTGCAAGTACATGTAGGTCCCTATCATGCCGGAGATTGGTGAGGAGTTTGTGCTAGTACACTTAAGTGCAGGCCTTTCTTAAATAACCATAATATTGACTTCCTAAACTGGCCTGCTAGTTTCCCTTGACTTAAATCCCATACAGCATCTGTGTGTGGGATATGCTTGGAAGACGGATAAGAGATCCAGAGAGTCCATTCCTGAGGACACTTCAGGAACTAGAAAGGGCACATGAAGATGAATAAGCTCTAATGTCACAAAACGATATTTCCCATTTGATTCAGAGCTGTGCCAAGACGCCGCCTTTTTTGTTCTATTATGTAAGAGATAAATCGAGTTCAATAAATTTTTCATCGAATTCTTTTATTATAACATATTTATAAACAATAAAGATACATAACAGACACATAACAGGTATTTGTGGTAAAAACTCCAAATTTTGTAAAATTTGAATCAATTGATTACTTACCAGTTTGTATAAAATTATTGCTAGGCGAATATGGACTATCTAAAGCTATGGATTTCTTTTTGGGTGGTTGTGCTGTTACTGTTGTTAACAATTCTGGATCCAAACTTGACTCGCTTGGTGATGGAGATCTTGAATGACAACGCTTAAGACTTCCAACAGTACTTGTATTACCAACTAAGGTATTCGTAGGTTTTCTATCATTTATTATACCATTTTCATTTTTATCATAATACCTGAAACCAATAAAGAAAAGCTTTCAAAAGGTCTGATGAGCAATCCTCAGGATAGGATAGGATTAGGTATGTCTCTTCAGAGCTAGAATCTGGATGCAAAACAATTCAGTTTACGGGATGAATCAGTGATTTGTTATAAACCAACATTTCATCACCATTAGATTAGATTCTGTTGGGGATTCACTAGGACCCTCAAATGAGTCTACTGTGGCACCCACAACGTAGAGTATCCTCTTTCCATCTGTTTAATTATACTTAAGAGTTTGGAGAGAGATTCCATGGATGAACCTTAAAGGCATCAGTTTCCTCCCCCCCCACCCCCAAAGAGAAAAATCTCAGCCGCCATACAAACCCCTACTGACACAGTAACTTGCAGTGCAGTTTCTTCATCTTCCTGAATACTGATTATCCATAAGGAGAGCCCACATAATCATCTGTATGGCTGCACCGGGCCCCTTGTTGGGAATAGTTCTGCAACTAAGGACTGGGCGAATAGCTGTAAATAAAACTTTTTCACCTACTTCTAGGCTTGGGGTTTTTATTTATCATCATGTACCCATATTCTGATGGCTAGACTTATGTGGCATTTTGCAATACAGCGGAAAGGGTTTCTATCACAGCCCTCGCGAGGGAAGGCGATCTACCGCTTCATTACCCTTATTATAACCTGAATGCCCAGGTTTCACCTACATATTGCGAACAGACTTCTTCAGGACCAAAGCAAACAACACTGTCAACAAACAGGGTGTGCGTAGGACAAGCAGAAAAGCAGCGAGGCCTATTTCCTCCGCTATCTTGCACGTAAACCTCATTTGCCAAAGGCAGGCGAAAACGTTCATTCATTCGCCCTGGCTAACTGCGGAATTACTCCAACTAGGCCGTGCAGCCGTAAGTATAGCACTTGGCATCCTCACTGGCCACTGAAGACTTAATAAGCACATGCACAACATGGGTCTGGCGATGGATAGCCTGTGTAGGTTTTGTCAGGAAGAAGAGGAAACAGCACTGCACCTTTTGTGCTCGTATGGTTGAGGTTTCGCCTCTTTGGCAAGCCTCACCCAAGGGCCTCTCTCGGGACTATTAAGTCTAATAAAGTAGACAGGAGGGTGCTCTTGACTGACCACCTAGAAGCCTCCCCGGACTCCAAAGTTCAGATTACGGGCAGGACCAGAGAGGGGACTTCCAACTTATGGGAGAGCCACAATAGACCCTTACGGGTCGCAGTGGCGTAGGCTTGGACAGCCAATCCCCCATAGAATCTAATCTAAGCCTCATTTATTTCCATTTAGGACCTGTTTCATACCAATATTGTTGTTTTGACAATAATGTCGACAGTAACCTGAAGAAGCCTATTGCAATATAGAGACAAAACATAGTCGGTTTGTAACCTAAGATTTTTGCACGTCAATGGCTGCGGAAGCCTAAAAAAAAAAATGGTCATAGAAACTGGATGCTTATAATGATATAGAGCCTGGTAAATGCTAAACGAGAAGCCTATTGGACCCAACTGCCTTCTGTTAAGGGACCCTTTACTTTAGGGGAAAGCATAATAACGGTACAAAGTTTCAGAGATATTTTCCGTGATAGCCTGCTTCTTTTTGTGGTCATCAACCGGTTTCAGGCGTTCACCCAACATCTGGTTGTTTTTGTCAAAACAGTGTGATAACAGACTTGCACAGAGCAAATTTAGTTGATATACTAAAACTGAAGTGTTTTTGTTACGACCTAACTAGGTTAAGAGGGGATAGTTGATACCTGGGAGGGTAAACATATGTTGTTTTTCACTTTTTAAAAGGCTGATGTATACTGTTCCTTTTAAAAATGGAAACATCCAACAAGTGGAGATGTATAACATAAATTGGTAATTAATTACCCATATTATCTTACTATTTTATTTTTTTTGTTTTTTTGAGTGTAGAACAAAGCAGCGAAAGAATATTGTGTCAGCAATGGACTACGGTGGAATAACTGATGATAAGAAATGATAAAATACGAGCTGAATAATCGTAAGAGAGTATAAATAAATAAATGTGTTATTTGCCTACCTAGGTATCAACGAACCCCCCTCTCTTTACGTAGTTAGGTCCTAACAAATCATATAAACTAAAATTGCTCTGTGCAAGTTTATGTGGGGAGGGACAAAGCCCTATGTTATCCAAAAACCCTTCTGGGCCCATATAGCTTCTCAATGCACTGCGTGGCCTCCGGACAGTGTTTTCTTATTACAGACAACATGGACAGAGAGCTGTAAGAAGCTTCTAGGACAAAAAAAAAATCTAAAGTCAATAGCTGGAATCGAACCCGGGACCTCCGCGTTACTAGTCCAGCACGCTAACCACTGAGCTAATCCTTTCCCTTATCTTAAGGTTACTATGATCGATCTTATGTTTTCCGTTAAAGCATTTTCTCTTCTCTAATACACATTAGAATCATTAAAATTAAAAAATTAAAAAGAAATTATAAGCAAACTTACCTATTGGTTTCCTCATTAACAGCGGCTAACCCACTGGGAAGATGCACATTACTTGGGGCAGAAATAACTGCATTGATTGCACTTTTCGCTTGATTGTCTATATCTTTTTTCCCTTTTTTAGAATCCCCTTCATTATCAACTTTAGATTGTACATAATTTTCCGTAACACATGTTATCACATCCACACCCGGAGGCGGTGGTTCTTCTGTAGGCAACTGTATATTTTTTTAAAATTCAAAAAAATTTTAAATTAATTTCAATTATGAAATTTTTGCGTCGCTTTTTTTTTAAAGTGAAACTTTGTGCAATTGGTTTCCTGGAATTTAGTTAAGTGGACAATATTTGGGCCATCCTCCAGGCGGTAGTGGGATACATGGATCAATTCAATAACTAAATAGCCAAACATTTATATACACGCACACACACACACACACACACATATATATATATATATATATATAAAACTGGTGTGAAACACTCACACTTTGTCTTATTATAATTTAAATAATGGGGTGTCTATAGAAGATACTTTAATTGGGAGCTTTTCCCATGACTATGTCTTATTAATTTGACAGTGTCCAGCTATTGATGCTGGCGCGCGTGAAATCAATGGGAGAAGATGTTCTTGATCAGCGTACTGTCCGGGAATTGGTTCCTTTGTTGCCAAAAATCCAAATCACAAGGCATTCATGGCACTTGCCGCAATATTGGTAGTGTCATTAATGACATTATAGCTGTCATCACTATTACATGTGAAAGGTAAAAAAGGAATGTAAGATAGTGCCCCGCATATACTTCTTACACCTCAACAGGCCCCCAACCAGGGAAGCATGGATATTTGCCAAAAAAAAATCGATCTGACATATGATAAAAAATGGATTCCCTTCCCCACAGGACCCTACACAACCATAACTTCCTTCCAGTCTTCCCCTCCATCCATATTTTTCTTGGACTTCCAATTTTTTCCTTCGTTCTATTGTGAAGTAAATCAATATCCTTGTAGGCCATCTGTCCCTCTTTCATTCTCCATTACATGCCCCGTACCACTATAATCTTTTGGTCTCAACTGAGTTCCTTGAAATGCGGCAACTAGGTCGTATGAAGTCTATCTCTGCTATCAATTTTTGTGTCCCTTTTCTTCACAACCCAAGTTTCCAGGCCCGTGCTTATGGCGCTCGGTGCCGTAGGCTAGCCTGTGGAAAAAGATCCCTAAAAAATCTTAATATCCGGTATTTTATCCGTCGTAGCATGCATATTGTTTTTGTTTCTGACGGTTTCGGATTTTCATCCATCGTCAGAGCAAATTCACCAAGTTCGTTGAAGTGAGAGAGTGCCCTTCAACGGCACTTGGTGAATCTGCTCTGCGATGATTAAAATCCCAAAACCGGTTCAGTAACAAAACTAATATGCATGCTACAACGGATAAAATACCGGATGTTATTCAACAGTGCGGATCCACCCACATTTTCAAGAATCTTAATATCCTGGAAGGCTCTTGGGAGGGTATGTTCCCCAAGGGAAGGGAAGGGAATCCATTTTTTCTCCTCCACTGATAAGTTCCCAGGTTCCTGAATCTTCTCTGAATGGCAGCATCGCAGTATCCGTTAGAAGATGTATTAGAGCTTCTTCCATCTTCCCACAGGAATCTGCACATGCTTGTCACTCTGCAGGCCTAGCTTTATCAGGTGTCCCCTGAGTCCACAATGCCCACGAGAGGAAACCCGTAAGTAATCCGCACCGTGTAGTGTTACCCCTTAATCATTTTCTTCCCTTTTTCTCTTATATCACTTTCTAGTGTTCCATCTTCATTAATGTACACTCCAAGGGTCTTCAAGTGAGGAAGTGATGTTGCAGAAAAGTTGAAAGCCATGTATTTCTATTTTTACTTTGTTTATTTCCAAGAACCCTTTTGGAATAATCTTATGTAAAGCTTCCATACCAATCAAGCTTAGATATTCTTCATCGGAAGCAAAATACCAATTGATCGTCAGAAAAATGTTCACTCCCACATATCTTTTTTTATTCCTTTTCCACTTTTTCAGGGTTTCTTCTAATACAAATTAAAGAGATCTCCGGTGATAAGACTACATCATCTTGTTATGGATTTACAAGCGAAATCTTGAGACAGACAGGTGGTCAATGTTTTTTTGGACCGTAATCAAACGGCATTTCTGGTTGATGCAAGTGGTGCAATTTTAAAAGAAAAAGTCGGTTGTTGTGCTTTTTCTAGAACCTTTCTTAGAATCGGGACTTCCTGTCAACCACTTGATAGAATGTACTCAAAAATTGCCCAGCTTTATTGAAGAACTTCATTAGCATTTTTCTTCCTTTATAACACGCACATTATAGTCTAGACTTAGCACCATCCTACTTTGTGGATTTAATAACTTCACGAGTTTTTTGATTCCAAACCCAAGGAATGATATAAGCGAGGGAACCCAACAGTTGGCAGAAACATGGCTTACAACAGTCAAACCACAATGGGCTAATATTTTGAACATTAATAAAAAATAAAAAAAAATCATAAAAGATAATAAACCAAATTGATGTTTTATTGAAAAAACGGCCATTTGTTTTTTTTATATACATCCCATTAATTAAAAGTAACAAATTTCATTCAAAATGGAATAAAAATGGCTTGTTGGAATTTTTACTAAATGTTTAGTGGTTTTTTTCCGTTTTATGCCATTGGAAGAATCTAACACTTGAAAAGTACATTCAGTACAGAGTTGCACTACAGGTTGATGGAATTTCACCCGTAATCTTCGTGTCACAGATATCATGGTAATACCTAAGCGTTAATATCAAGTTTAAGCTGATCCGAACAGTGGCGCAACCAACGTTTTGAAACCTAGAGGGGCGTTTTCAAAAAGTTATCTACCTGAATGTGTGAAAACAGAAAACTGGATGACCAAACTGGAACTTAAGATTTTTTTTTTTTAATGTAATCTTTTCTTCTCTACTTCAATGCAACACTTAATCCATTTCCGCCTCCAGCGATGGAATTGCCTTTCAGATAAAAGGGAAACGTCTTGGCTGTCCAGTAACCCTGTTATCACTTCTTTCGACTTCATTTTTAATTGGGGATAATCGTTGCTTCACGTAGAAATTGCTTGAAATTCTTCTCAGTTTCAATGTAAACTCCATATGGAGCTGCACTTACCATCCTGTCAATTCCAGAGCTTACTACAGACTGTGTTACATGTCGAGACATGTCTCAACTTGTGTGGGCAAGCTCAGCACTTTAACAACAGCAGAACTTAAAGAGAGGTAGATAACTTATTGAAGCTGCCCCCCTTCTCATATTTGGACAAATAAAGCTGGAAAGTACTGCCGCAATCGAGAACTTACTAGACCAAGGATCTGTGAGTCTTTCAAAGTCTTGTGAGTGTTTCACACCAGATTTTTTTTTGTCCTCAAAATGTGAGATGCTTTTTTGCTCCTTAAGGGGGTT
>JAAEAF010008379.1:0-18148 GCA_011037195.1 Triatoma infestans
TTAAGGAGACATCTCTACATAATGGGGCTCATGCCGGATCCATTTGTAGAGTCTGTGAGACAGTGGAGGAAACACCCATCCATCTTATGAATGATTGCTTGGGTTGTGAGGAAATTAGGTTCAGGACCTTTGGTCGGAATAGGATGTCTGGTGGTAGAGCTAGGCTATTTCCGCTTAAGGTTATTGTCCGATTTATTCGGACTGCGGTGAATCTTAGATGGATTGGATCCGGGTCTGCATTTTTATTATAGACCCGGCTTGTTGTTGGTTTTCTTGGGGTAGCTATATGGGCCCAGTGAGGGTTTGGATAGCGTAGGGTTTCCCTTGCCACAGACAAATAAGGTAATAACTGTAGTTTAATTTAAGCCTAACACACAATCAGCATCCAAGTTTAAAGGAAATTGATATCTGCCCTTTTCGTGAAAATTCCAAGCAAAGCCAGAAACTTGTTCAATAAAGTTGCACTTACCGTTATCTGATTTTTTTTTTTTCAGAGTTAGAATTCAATGAATGCTTATTATTATATAGGTGTAGAACCATACATTATACTGAAATAGCACTTCAGGGGAAATCTTAGCGTAGCACTTCCCTCAGAATTCTCCAATCATTCAATTTTCTAGGAAAATGTTTAAAATTAAAATGATAGATATTAATGGAGGATATTAAAGAGGTTTAATGGAGGATATTGAGAGGATCCATTTTTTTTTTTAAATTGCGTGAAACTGGGTAAAACGAATAAAGTTTCCCTCCGGTTTTTTTTTGAGTGTTTATGTACTGCGACCATCAAGTGATCTATTTTACCCCCTCTGGTACCGTAGGTGAGCTTGCTCACCTACAGCACCCTTTCTAAGTTGAGCTTCCTAAGGAATCCCAGGTGAATATTTCCCCCTTCCCACCTGGTAAAAACCCCAGGCTGTTAAATCTTCCTTGGATGACGGCGTCGCAGTCAATGAGGAGATGTATTGGAGTTTCCTATCTCTCTCCTCAGAATCGCATGTGCCATCATCTTCTAGACCCAGCTTCCTCAGATGTCACCCTACGTCTACAGTGCCCCGTGAGAAATCTCGTAAGAATACGGATCTTGTTTTTACGCAGACGGATGCAGGGCCTTCTACCTTTCGTGGTTGTAACCTTCCAGACAGACTTTGGCTGAAGAGTGTGTTCCAGAGACGTGCTCTTTTCGCCACCTCCTATTTCTTGATTTCTTCCAAGAGTAATTCTGGTCGCTGACTCTGCAAAAGGGCTCAAGCCCCAAGAGAGGAGGTGCAGCGGCTGGTTTTGCCAGGATGTCGACCACTTCGTTGCCTTTCACGCTGACATGTCTCGGCACCCAGAATAGGTTAACTCATTTCCAGTTAGTTTTGAGCGAAACGTAGTCTGATGTGGCAATGTAAAGTTATAGCTGCTGCAAACGGAATATAAAGTTTGAACTTTTCTGCGTTGGATGAAAATTCAGTTTCAATACTTCCTCTTACAGTAGTAAGAAAAGAGCAACAAAAAAATGGTTGTTTTCTCATTAAATGTCTAGACTCTAGAAAAACGGTTCTTAACTAGAAGTGCGTTTAAGTATTTCTGAGGGTGCATATACTAATGATAGGACTTCTTCTAATATTTATAGATTTTTTTAACAAATAATTAATTTTCAATTTCCGGTAATAACTTGGTACAAGTATGTCATTGAAGTGGTCAATTATTTACATTGTAAACAAACGAGGCTCTAGATTGTAGATTGTTGTAGGAGATTATTGCAGTGCCTCCCCGAGCCTTCTCCAATGCATAGCCGGCCTCCAAGCAGCATTCTCTAGCTACAGACAACACTACCCATCACCGGACAGTGAGTTAGTTGCAGAGGCTTCTAGGAAGAAAAAAATCTTAAGGACAGCATGCTAGATTTGAACCAGGGCTCTCCGCGTTGCTAGTCCAGCGCGCTACCATTGAGCTAATTCCTTCCTTTTTCCTTGGCTTTCGCCAATTAACTAGGGACGGCGATGCTAGTTTGTGTACTGTGTTTGTCCTTGTCTGTAAAGTGTAGAATTCATGTAGTTTTATGCGTATTGTGTACTGTTATGAGGAAGAGCATAGAGTACTGAGCACCTGTGGTAACCCGTGGGATCGCTACTCCCTAAGCAACTATATAGTACATATACCCCTTGCGGGCAACGAGGCTCTAGGTATTTAAATTTTTTCGATTGCAAAAATTGAACTCGTATTATTATTATCAGGACGGGTGCCCGAAAGGCGCGGGACCTAAGCCTATGTGGCTCTTATCCCCCCGATACCCCCCGTAACCCCTTAATTAATCTCCCCCGGTAACTTGCCGGTTAATCTACAATATCTCAAGATATCCCCAAACTCCAACTCGCCCAGGCAATCCTGCGAGAGTGGTGTCCTCCCAAATATACGAAACCTAGTTCCAGCGAAACGGGGACACTGACATAAGTAGTGATACACCGTTTCCCTAACTCCGTCATCACAATTCTGACAAATGGGACTCCGCGTCCTCCCTATGTTAAACAAGTGACTGTGCACCCAAGTGTGTCCAGTCACTATTCCTACCAAGGTCCTCAAACCCGTCCTACTAAGAGACAGGAGATACTCCGAGATTCCCTGCTTGCTTGCCTTTATAAATCTTTTAGCTTGGAGGCACCCCTGCGTGTCCCCCCAGCGTTTCTCCAAAGCTCTCGTCTCCCAAAGTCTAATCTGTTTGTCGCGAAACGTCTTTGTAACGGCCAGGGCTGGTTCAGGACCATAAAATGGTAATGACGATCCCTCCCTGGCCAGCCGATCCGCCCTCTCATTGCCCTCTATTCCCGCATGTCCGGGTATCCAATAGAGATGCACCTTACCCCTCCGAGCCAAAGCGTTAAGCCTTCTCCTACATTCTCACCCTATTTTCGAACTCCGAACTCGTATTAAACTAGTAGTGAAATAAATACTGGGATGACATATGTATATCTGATTTTTACCTTTCGATTACTCCTAGTAAGGAGGAACTATTACGAACGTAACAGTAGCGTCAAGCTTTCTTTTAAAGTACTACTGCAGTACAATGTATTGATGTACGATTTTACTAGAATTCTAAATTAGAAGAATCATCGGTTAACCGGACGTGAGACTTTACAGAATAGGCTTATGAGTTGTTTTTTGTTTTTTTGAAATTTTTGTTTAAACTTGGACTGCTAACTGCACAGGATATAAACATAATCAATTTTATCTGAAACATTTTTCCAGAATCATTCATTTTAGGGTGTTTTCGTGGAATCTTTGCCATTTTAATTGTTATTTGAGTTTTTTGTAATTTTTTGATGCTATCTTCTGGATTACAGAATGTACACATTCTTTTTCTACCTGCCAAAGATATGTCACATTTATCCCACCTTTTTTTATATTTATGTCAGAGCATTGATTAAGAATTTACAAGTTTAATGAATATTGGTCCATTTTAGACAATGAGTGGCAGATCGCCTACGCCGGGAGGGTTCCATTGCGATCCTCATCGGACCTGAATCGTTCTGCGGCTTCGCAAGTTGCCTCAAGAGTGCATCCATCAAAATATAAATGCACGATCGATCACGAGAATGGTGGTGGACTAGAACCACCAGCCTAAAAGCAGGCGAAAACGTTTATTCATAGCTACTCGCCCTGGCTAACTGTAGAATTACACCAATAAGGCTGGGTGGCCATAAGGAGAATACCAATTGGCCTCCTTACTGGCCATTGTAAACTTAATAAGCACATGCACCGCATGGCCCTGACAATGGATAGCCTGTATAGGTATTTTCAGGAAGAAGAGAGAACACAGCACTGCACGTTTTGTGTCAGTGCGAGGGGCTCGTATGGCTGAGGTTTCGCCTCTTTGGAGAGGAGAAGCTAACGCCTGCAAGCCTCGCCCAAGGGCTTCTCTCGGGGCTATTAAGTCTAATAAAGCAGACAGAACTCGAGAGGGTACTCTGATCACAGGTGCCCTTAACCGACCACCTAGAAGCCTCCACGGAATCCAAACTTAGATAAGGGACAGGACCAGAGAGGGGATGCCAACTTATGGGGTGCCACAATGGACCCATTAGGGGTCACGGTGGCTTAGGCTGGAGAGTCAACGCTCCATAGAACCTAATCTGATCTAGTCCATTTTATAATTGATTGCAGTAAGATAAAGTCATGTGACTGTGTTTCACATCAGGCTTTTTTTTTAGAAAAAGTGTGTGTGAGTATTGAGAAAATACCATTTTGGAAATTTACAGCATGCATAGTCTCATAGAGAACTGTTTGGCTACGAAATGTTTTTCTTTACTTATAAACCATGGTATTATTTATTTATTTATATATAGGTTGCTCTGGAGGGCGTCATTTAATTCTTAGGATGTATCCGTACAATATAACTATATTATAGGGCGGCCATCTGACATTCCCACTACGGGAAATGACAGTTGAGCGTTAAACTGTCAGATTCATTAGCAACGCCTAAATTCACCTATTCTAAAAAAATATTTTTTTAATAAAAGTACTTAGTTTATACATGTACACTTTGCATTCCAATTTATCGAAAATCATTGAGGCCTCTTTAGACAAAATCGCGAAAAACTGAAACAAAAAACACTAATCGCACTTTCGTTTAATGGTTTGTGACCGAATCTTTCGGAACAGAACATGGTAACTAATGGTATATAAAATTTAAGCTTCTTACAACGTTTTGTTTTTGAAATATTGTATTCATCAGTTATACACACACCAAGTACACATGTAAAAACCATTTGTTAAAAATATTTTTTCGTTCAGAGCTATTTCGAAGTGTGTGTATTTCTGGCAAAAGTTGATCATTACAAAAAAACGATCGCAATGTTTTCCTTATAGATTAGGAAAAAGGAATAAATTAGAACCCATTTTTCCAAATGGGTGCGAGAATTTATTTTGAGATTTAATGGGGTGCCGGGTGCTAAGAAGGTTAAGGTTAGCAATAACATTTTAATCTGGTATTATTTAATGTCAATAATCCCTGGCGTTGGACTCTTATGCGGAGGTCCCGGATTCGAGTCCATTGCTATTCTTAGATTTTTTCTTCCTAGGAGCCTCTACAGCTCAGTATTGGACAGCTCAGTGACGGACAGCGTTTCTGTAGCGAGAGAACACTGTCCGGAGGCCGGCAGTGCACTGAGAAGACTCCGGGCGCCAATGACCATAGGTGTTGACGCGCCTTAAATTAAAACAAATAAAAAATAATCCCTGGCATTATTTTGAATTAAAGTTGAAAAATCTAAATATTACTTTCTCTTTTTTGCTTTAATAGCCTGTAATATTGTAATTGTGTCAAAGTTTAGAAATTGAGTTTTCTCCGTAAATACAACATGTTTTGAAATATCCTGATTGATTTTTTTTAGCAAATGGTATTCCGGTGAGTTTTTGTTTGAATATGTTTTATACAAAATATCTTTAAGAACGAAAAAATGCAGGAAATTCAAATGATATTCTATTTAGATATCATCAAATAGGACACGAAGGATTCTGTCAAAACTCCAATTACCAAAAATTAACGACATTAATGAAAAGTTTTTATTTCGCAATTAACTCTGAAACGGCTCCTTATTTTTTCCATAAGTTCAGGCCTGTTATTTTTATTTAAAACTTTTTCTCGGAAACTGATTTTTTTTGAGAGTTCTATAGGAACTGCAACACTATATAAGTACAATGCAGCTAAATTATACGAAAATCTTATGTATGCATAATTCTGAAGGAAAATCAGGTAACACAAGTACGAATTTTACACAAAAGGTTACTGAATACTTCCGGTCTAACATAATAGATGTAACAATTTCCTTTAAAAAAAAAAAAAAAAAACTGGAAATGCTAAAACCCCATTGTATTGATCACATTTTTTAATTAAAAAAATTTGGGGGGGGGGGAATTATTTAAGGGTGTTTGAAGGGGAAACTATAGCTAGCGTTAAGCTTAACTCTTAAAACTCATTTCAAGTTTTGTTGGATATTAATAGAGGTACTGTGTCTATGATGATAATGTAGTCTCATTCAGTTGCGCTATGTCCTTAATAACCAACAATATTATAATATATGGTTTAACCCCAATGAAATAAAATTTTCAAGTACGAATCAACTTTATCAAGTAAAAATAATCAATAAAAGAAATAAAATGTGTTTTACTTTTTACACCAGATTTTTGCTTTCTCTTACCCTGTAGTAACAGGAAGTATTGCGATCGTGTCAGGTTTTTGAAATTGAATTCATACCGGAAATACATGTTTTGAAGCCCGCTGAAAACAAAAAAAAAAAGAAGTTTTTAACGCGAATTTATATATATGTATATATAAAATTCGTGTACATATAAAATGGTATGTTTACAAAAAGTGTCAAAAACGAAAAATCGCGGTATCCATTTTCATTTAACTTTCATTTTCCTTATGGCCAGCCCATCTAAACGTTTCTAAACATCGTAATATTATAAAAAAGGTTTTTAATGAATTTGTATTAATTGGGAGTACAATGAAAGTCATGTAAGTGTTACAACAACAGATGGGGGTCTAGATGGTAGAATTGTATAATCAACTAGAGGAAAACATAGCCCCCCTCCCCCTCCGACCGGAAACCCATTTAAAGGATTTTACCTGAAGAAATATTAAAAATACAAGTTGTAGCTCTGTATCTATGTAGTTCACATTTTTAGTTTAAAGAAAATCCCGAAAAAAGAAGCCGTTTTAGAGAAAATGGAAGAAAACTGAAATTTACATTTCAGTAAAAACACATTTGTGGTCATCCGATTTTTTCTTTAATCTCGGAATTTCAACAACATATTTAATTCTAATTAATATTGTTAAGATGCTACAATTGTGTAATAAATACTGAAAAGGTAAACACTTTATACTGAAAAATACTGAAATAATAAATACTGAATAAATAACACTTTAAAGGAAAACCTAACCCCCCCACCTTTCCGCCAAAAGTGCCTTGAATGAGTTTTCCCAGAGAAGGGTTTCAAATAAAAGTTTTGGATCTTTGTAACGGAATATCAAGTTTGAACTTTCTATTATTATTATTATTATTATTATTATTTTTAGTTGATTTGTATTTTTTATTGTTGGAAACTTGATTGGTAGTTATTGAACCTTTGTACACAGCCAAAAACCATTTATTTTTTGGATTTCCGACGTTTCAGCACTATACGTGCCATTTTCACAGGACCAATTTTCTTTTTACATACTGAAAAATTATTAAAATATAATATAATACATT
This sequence comes from Triatoma infestans, assembly GCA_011037195.1. NCBI lineage: Eukaryota > Metazoa > Arthropoda > Insecta > Hemiptera > Reduviidae > Triatoma > Triatoma infestans. The sequence goes on from JAAEAF010008379.1 coordinate 7,239, forward strand.
ATACATGATACTTCAATCACTTACATTAGTTATGATATAATCTTATACTAGATCGAGTAGTCCGAAAATTACTTTCCATTAAGGCCATAACGAATAATAATACAAAATAATACATAAATTATAAGTCAAAATGAACAACCACGTGGGCATCAATCACGTAAGGAGGCGAATATAAATTTAAGAAATTTTTATTAATTCACAATAAAAAATCTGGACAACAACATCTCATGGGATTGGCAAAAAAGGTTAAATAAATTAAAATAAAATAAAGTAAAGCATTGAAGGTAATTAATTTTCGGACTACTCGATCTGGTATAAGATTATATCATAACTAATGAAAGTGATTGAAGTATTATGTATAATGTATTATATTTTAATAATTTTTCAGTATGTAAAAAGAAAATTGGTCCTTGAAAATGGCACGTATAGTGCTGAAACGTCGGAAATCCAAAATATAAATGGTTTTTGGCTGTGTACAAAGGTTCAATAACTACCAATCAAATTATTATTATTTTTTTTTTTTGAGCAATTCTGTTCACACACACACACACACACAATTTTCGAAAACCACTTTTTTTGATTCAGGGACCTCAAAACGTGTGTTTCTGGTGAAAACTCGATATCATAAATTTGACAGGATTGCAATACTTCCTCTAAAAAAAAAATTAAGTTTGGCATATTATAGAATACAACATAATAATAGAATATGTTAACAGTTTGATTTAAGCTACTCTAATTTATTTAGTATTAGCGTTGTATTGCATAAGTGCTCCGCTTCTTGTACAGTCTAGCCGCTGTCTTGATGGAGTTGTTGCAAATGCAAACCAGTTCTTGTCAGGAAGAACTTAAAAACCTTAAATCGTAGAATGCTAAAACATAATACTTCGTTTAGGTACTACCAGGACGCGACAATTAGGTTTTTGTCAAAATTGGACAACAGGAAGTACCACTTTACAATTATTGTTATTTGAAATATCTCTCCGGAAAAGGTCACTGTAGGAGAGTTCTGACGAAGGGTTAACTTTAGGCATTCTCATTTCAATGTATTATCTAATTCTATTATATAGATAATATAATTGTTATGACTATGGGAACTTGTGGGAGTTAATCTCTCCTCTTGCTCGTAATAAAAATGCAACTTTATGTGCAATATATTTGAAAATTTATGTCAACTAGAAGAGACATGCAGTATTAATTAGCATTAAATGTATTACCAAAATATCGGGTTTGAAGAAAATCGGTTGACCGGAAATGCGACTCTACTGATTGGTTACTTCAGTTTTCTTTAAAATGACTGAATTTCTTTAAATTTGTAGTATGTATACTTACAAGAGTCATTCAGTAAGTAACAAATATTTTCAGTGCGTCAAGTTGGCATACTTGTACTTAGTTTCTCATCAGCTATTCGAGAGTATTCGGTAAGAATAACCTCAAATATATTCAGTTAACAATGGCGACTCCGCTCGAACATTGCACCTCGGTAGAACAACGCTCAGTGATTAGATTTTTAGTTGCAGAGAGTATCAGAGATAGTGAAATCCACGAATGAATGTTGCTGTGTACGGGAATAATTGCGTGAACCGTTCGAACGTATACAAATGGGTAAAACAGTGTAAAAGTGACCGTGTAATTGTTTGTGACGAGCAACGAAGTGGACGACCGGTTGAAGTTGCAATTTCCACCCTCGAATCTCGCATCAACTAACGAAGATCAACATTACCATAACACCCAGTGATATGATCACAAAGAAAGTAAGGCCTGCCATTTTCGAACGAAACGTCGTGGACTCTTGACTAAAGGCATGATTTTGCTTCATGACAACCTTGCGCCCACATACGGCACAGTTAACTCAAGAAACACTTCAAAAAGTTGGGTGGGAAATCTTTCCACATCCCCCCTAAAACCCCCCTACGTCGCCCCATCGGACTTCCATTTGTTTGGGCCCCTTAAAGAGGCTCTACGTGGGAAACATTTTCAATCCTAGTGAAGAAGTTAAAAATCAGATGCAAAAATGGCTTCGAGATCACCCCAAAGAATTTTATGCCAGAGGCATACACAAATTAGAAGAACGATAATGAGACAAGTGTATAAATGTTGCTGTGGGACTAGGTTGAAAAATAGCCAAAGTTTTGTTTGATTAATTAAATCTTTTTTGAGTTACAACGATTTTGATTCGTTACTTATTGAATGACCCTCATATATAGACGCATTTTATTTATTTGACATGTTTTTATGCAAAAGGTTGACATTAAAAGGTGATGCTTTACTCGAAACTGTCGATTTATTTATGCTTTCGGTTCTTCCAATCACTGAATTGTTTAATATAAAATTCCAAGTATAACTATGTGATTTGCACTTCACGACTTTCTAGGCGTTTGAGTGTTTCCACACCTGATTTTTACATTTTCTTTATGCTTAGTATAAGTATTGCGATCATGTCAAAGTTTCGAAAGTTCACGCTTTCGTGTTTGTAAACAAAATATCTCAAAAACGAAAAATTGCAAGACGCTCAAACTAAGTATTCTCGTATTTAAGTACTACAATCGCACAAAATTTTTAGGCAAAATCCATCAACCTGAAATGCCACTTTACTGAATTTTTTTTTTTGTCATTTCGTAATTTTCTTTTCACTTCGTAGTATACTGTCTACACACATAGAGTAAAGCTAGGAGAGATGACGCGTATTTCAAACTTATGCCCCGTATCAAAATATAGGAGATATATTAAAGAGGTAATTCTTATAAAACATATGTCAACTACTATTATCTGCAAAAAAAAATGTTATTTTTCAAAATAAAGACATTCTCATTTATTCCAGAAACACTACATTTGGCCGTCTCTCCTAGTATGGTAGGATAGATGACGCACCATAGGTAGGAGACCTCTCCTCTGTGAAGGTAACATGGCTGATCGACATGAAACTTAGTAAACACTTTGTCTACATAACTTTAACGACAGCTGGAAATCTTTCATTTCAGTTTGCAATTAATATAGTATACAAAAAAATAAAATAATTTACTAAGCGTTGTGAAAACACACGCTGATGCGTATAAATGTTCCTAGAACACATAAAATAACTGAAGAATTTCGCAATATCTTCGCTTCTGATCTCTTTACTCCTCGATTAACTTCTATGACGCCACGTGGTGGCAAACAAGAGAATTAAAGCCTGCGTCTTCTCTCCTACCGCGTCATCTCTCCTAGCTTTACCACCGTCTAAATACTTATCACTTGTATTTGAAACATTTTTTGGGGTTCTTCTGGAAGTACCCGTAGGGATTTAACTTTTCTTTAAAGTATCATTTCAGTATAATGTATGGTTCTGCCACCCATATAATTAGAAACATTGCTAGAATTCCAAATTTGAAAAAAATCGGTTAAACGGAAGTGTGGGTTACAACAATTTCCTTTAAACTTCGAATACTGAAATAAATATAATAACGTAAATTATTGCATCACTTTTTCAACACATTTATATTGGAGTTTTCATTTGTGGTGAGGCTAAAGCATTACTGTTTGGTTTTTCCGCCAGTTGGCCATCCATTGTTATATATATATATATATAAACACACACACACACACACACTCAAGTTCTTAGACTTTATTCAATTTGCATCTAATGTATGCAATATTAAGAAATTATATTCTCATGTGGTAACATAAATTATTTTAATGCTTCAACTAAATGTAAATTTTAATCGAAATAAAATGCATTTTGTTTGATTTATTTCATATAATCATATAAATCCCAAGCTATCGTCTGTACGGTGCCAGCCTTCATCAAGGGTATTATGAGAAAAGTTATACTGTATCTAAAAAGATTAAATATACTGAGTAAATGAAATAAATCCAAAAGAATATTTACAATTCATCGTATAAATAATAACAGGAGAATTAAAAAAAATAAACAAGGTTATTTTATTATTATTGTTAGTCATGTTTTCAAGGTTATTTAGGCGATATATCTGTTTAATTACAACATTTAAGATTCAGTTATAATAAAAACTGTAACCAGTAAAATTAATTATTTTTTTTTTTTTTTACAGCGTCAATTACGTCTTGCTGATGCTCGTCAAGTTGAAGCAAAAGCAGCACGAATTAAAGAATGGGTTACTAATAAATTACGTGAATTGGAAGCTCAAAATCAACATTTACGTGAACAAAATCATAGATGTAATCAACAGCTAGAATTACTTAGAAGACATATGGCAGATCTTGGTACAGATAGAGTTCGACCGCAGAGTTTATTACGTTCAAATACAACAGCATCAACACAGTTAGTATATTTATTTTTATAATAATTTTTATATTTTTTTTAATTTTACTTGTAAAGTTGCATCAAAGTATTTAGTTCTGGGAATGTCACATGTTTTTTTATCTTAGTATCTTACGCCATCGGGGAAGAAAGAAGATATGGGCTGACCGCATGTTCAGTGATCCATGACATTCCTGCTGCTATCCTAGTCTAATGCTAAGTGTCCACTTGTGACAAAGTCTCGAGAGAAAGTCTCAAAATAGTTTTCTGAGACAACGATTGTCACTACCGTATCGAAACCAGGAACATTTCGTGTCCACTTGAGAGTCAACTCGCAGTCAGTTCTGTGATTTGATCGCACTTTGTTTATTTTTATCTTTTCTTTTCCTATTGGATTCGCATCAGGCCATAGTTTTTATAATTGCATATAAGACTGCGAAAAGTGGAAAGAGTACACTTGAATCTGTGAGAGTAAAATTGAACAGAAAAAATTCCTTTTTTTCTCAACGTCTGTATTTTTTTTTGTGTTTTATTTACAAAATAAACATCGAAATTCATAATGGTGCGTTTTCTATTTTTTAACATACACCTGTATTTGGAATTAACTAAACATCATCGCTTGAAATTACTTGATATATATCTCTCAAATACTCTGCGCCTTTTGATGTCCCATTTATATGCGCGCCTATTTGAAGATTAAAAAAAGAATTAACCACAATACAAATAAAAATATAAAATTCCGAAATAAAAATGAAAAATACACAGAAGAATGAAATCCAGTCTCCGAAAGCTGAGAAAATCTTCAAACACTGACAGAATTCTGGAGTCATGAGAGCAGAAATGAACATGTCCACTTGTGGCAGTTACACTCTCGGAAACCTGCGCGGCGCGGGCTTGTCTCCGAGACTGTTCTCAGGCATCTATCCACTTGTGACAATAGTTTCGAGACTATTTTGTCACAAGTGGACACTTAGCATAACACATACAGAACTTACAGTGACACTTGCAGCACTTATATAATTCACATTGGAGCTGCTGAGATAGTTGATATATGCTACTATTACTTACGTTTAACGTTCCACAAGCAAATTCTAACACATCACCATCATTACATACTCTAACTCACACTTGGACATTGTATAGGTACATTAAGTTGATTGCATTCTCTATATAGGGTGACCAGAGTTATATGCTCCACACACTTTTTTTTTAAACGGCGGGAAATTTCGAAAAAATAGAAAACACGTATTTAATCATTTTTAGTCTAGTTTATTTTCAGTGATTGATCCAGTTTTTTTATACCCCAATATCCCGAGATACAGCATCCAACTTTTTTTTTTCAAATGGAACATTATATTTTTTTGCATATTTTTATAGTAATTGAGCCTCTAAAAAAAAAAAAAAAAAATTAAAATCGGTTAGGTTTTTCAAAAGTTATGGCAATTTAAAATATGAAAAACAAATTTCAGTTTAATGTCAAAATTACCTTATTTTTTCTTTAAAGAAGCTCTTCAAACTGGGCACCATCAACGGATAGGCAAGCCAAAGCTCTGGACTCCCACGCTCTGTTTGTAGCAGCACTTAGGTGGCAAAGTCAACATCTAGGCAGGCTAGAGTTATTCGACGTTCCATATCTTCGACTGAAGTCACGGGATTAAGGTTACTGTACACTTTATTTTTTAGATATCCCCACAAAAAATGCACAATTTTATGGACTGATGAATCAAAGTTTACCAACAATGGCCTTCTTAATCGTTGGAACTTTAGAATATGGGCAGAAGAAAATCCACAAGTTACCTTCGCCACACGCCATTAGGTTGTTTTTTCTACAAATGTTTGGTGTGGAGTTTGAGGAAACCAACTAATCGGCCCATACTTCTACAGAGGGAACTTAACTGGTGAAAGGTATCTAACTTTTTTAAGAGACATTTTGCCGTTTTGCTTGAAGATGTTCCTCTAAAACGTCGGTTAGATATGTATTTTCAACAAGATGGTTGCCCGGCACATAATGCGAGAGTTGTTCGACGTTACCTGGACAGAAATTTCCACGAAAAGTGGTTAGGAACTCATGGTCCGATCCAATGGCCACCTCGATCTCCGGACTTAACCCCAATGGACTATTTTTTGTGGGGATATCTAAAAAATAAAGTGTACAGTAACCTTAATCCCGTGGCTTCAGTCGAAAATATGGAACGTCGAATAACTCTAGCCTGCCTAGATGTTGACTTTGCCACCTAAGTGCTGCTACAAACAGAGCGTGGGAGTCCAGAGCTTTGGCTTGCCAATCCGTTGATGGTGCCCAGTTTGAAGAGCTTCTTTAAAGAAAAAATAAGGTAATTTTGACATTAAACTGAAATTTGTTTTTCATATTTTAAATTACCATAACTTTTGAAAAACCTAACCGATTTTAAATTTTTATTTTTTTTAATTTTTTTAGAGGCTCAATTACTATAAAAATATGCAAAAAAAAAATATAATGTTCCATTTGAAAAAAAAAAGTTGGATGCTGTATCTCGGGATATTGGGGTATAAAAAAATGGATCAATCACTGAAAATAAACTAGACTAAAAATGATTAAATACGTGTTTTCTATTTTTTCGAAATTTCCCTCCGTTTAAAAAAAAGTGGGTGGAGCATATAACTCTGGTCACCCTGTATAAACAATGACACCTAGGGAATCCACGATAGATTGCAGTATTTGGCTTTGTAGCCAAGCCTTATTACATTTAATTTGTTATGACATCCGAAGAGCGTAGAAACACAAAATTTAATCAATCTAGTTATTCGCTACCTAGGCCAGACTAGGATGGGAGACCCTATATATATATAGCGCTAGCCCTGCAGAGGACTGTTTTACAACAGTTTACGATGAGTTTACAACCAGTCAGCAACCTTCTACTACTTTCTCATCACTCAGCCAGTCTGCCTCTCTATATATCTCTCACTACCTAACTTCTGTATACTTGTTAAGTCCTTGCAGTTTGTGCTTTTCTCTCATTGTACAGTGTTCAGCTTATATTCTAATTTATTTCTCTAAAACCCGGTCACTAAAATTCTCTCACCTTCCCACATCCATTATAAACATTTATCATTCTATCATTCTCAAGAATGATGTAAGACGGCTTCACCGTAACTGAAAAACAGTTTTACTTAAAATTAAAAAAAAATCAGGTGTGAAACACGCTACTTTCTCTTACTTTCTCTTTTCTTTAAAATTGCACCGTTACAATGTTAATTTAGGCTGGCCCATAAAAACGATGGTGGGGATTTTACTTGTATATCTGAGCGGCTTTTTGTAAAGCACTGTATGTTAAAACTAAAGAAAGCTTGTGCAAATTTAATTTTAAAATAATTGACAGTCCTCCAATACCCCACACTAAAATCAATGTTTTCATAATAATGTTTCAAATAAAAGTGATTCGTTTGTATCTATCTAGAAAGGATTCCAATTTAAAGACAATACATTATAACCGTTTTCGAGAAAATTCCAAAAAAAAAAAAATCAAAAAACCTATTCTGTAAAATTCCACTTTCGGTTAACCGTTTTTCTTCAAATTTGGAATTCTATTAATACTGCTAGTGTGTATTAATATTATGTAGATGATAAAAACCATATATTATGCAGAAATGGTACATTAGAGGAAAGCATAACGTTACTGGTCCCCACGAACCCCCAAAAATCCAATTTTCCTGAAAAATGTTTCAAATAAAAGTGATAGGTATTTATGTGTGTAAGATTAGAAACAAGAATGCATGCAGGGGGGGGGGGACTCAAACCCAGGCACTGCAGCCTCCCATTGAGCCAACCCCTCGAAACCTAGTAGAGAAAGCCCCCCTCTTCATGAGGTCCAGAACCTTCCCCACCAGTCCTTCTTGGAGTACGATTTCCTCCGGTCTCAACGTGCCGAAGATCTCGTATCGCAATCTGCCGATTGCAACGCAATCAAACAGCAGGTGAGAGGCCGTCTCCTCCTCCTCCTGACACAGTCTGCACAAGGGCTCTAAATCCACTAATCCCACCTTGTGCAGATGTTTCTTGAACCTACCATGCCCAGTAAACAGGCCCGTTATCAGAGAAATCTGATACATGCTTAGACCCAGGTGCATGCTTCTACACAGCTCTGGCATGACCATTTTACCGTGTTTTTCCCCAGTACTCAGCCGCCAGTAGATTATGCTCTCTCCAAGTCCATTCTCTCAGAGACGCCTTCGCCATACTTTTGGCTATTCCCAGAACAGGTTCAGGCCAACATAGGGGGTATTAGACGTCCCTCCTGGCCTTTGGTCGGCTATTTCGTTACCTTTAATCCCCTTATGCCTCGGCACCCATACTAGCCGAACTTTGTTGTGCCAGGGATAATGCCTCCAGAGAGTCTCTACACTCCCTGACCAGGGAAGAAGTAATTCTGAATGCCCGAAGTGCATTCAGCGCAGCCGGGCTGTCCGAGAAGACGCTATGTGTGTAGATACTACACAGAGCTTAGAGAAAATCGTTGGCGCCGTTTTCGAGAAAATCGCGAAAAACTGAAGAAAAACCCCTTCAGTAAAGTCGCAGGTCCGATCGATGGATTTTGCTCGAAATCTTCCTGTCTGATGCGGTGGTGTGCCTAAATGAGTTTGAGCTTCTTGTGACTTTTTGGTTTTTGAGATTTTCTATTCTAAACATACAGACCATTTGCTAAAAACATTTTTTTTATAAACAGGAGACCCCAGAACAGGTATTTCCGGTGAAAACTCAGTTTCGAAAATCTGACACGATCACAATACTTCCTCTTACTAGTAGTATTAAGAGAAAGTAAATATAACATTACTTAATCTCATTCTTCACAATGTAAACCTTCATTTCTTCCACTTTCCTCCACGTTTTTGCAAGCATTTCAATTTGCTGACTGTATAACTCCTTTGCGAGGCTTCGCAGTTTACATAGTGCACGTTCTTTGAAGTCATAGACCCGCAAAAACTATAATCAGATTAATTAAATTCAGTAAATTAACAAAAAAGTATCTTACTTTTAAGGCTTCATAAACTCTATGCAGCTGTTCAGTAATTAGTTCAAAATCAACAGCTCCGCCGTCTGGAACAAGCTCAAAATTCAAAACACTTTCTAGTTTTCTACCAAATGAAAAGCATGACTTTTTTCGTAAACAGAATTTGGACTACTTGAACTTGTGGTATCCATTGCTTATGATTGTTTGTTTGTTTTTTTTGTTTAATATCCACTTTTCGTCACCTTTAATTATTGAAATGTAATTTATGATATTGTGTTGTTGTAGTTTGTAGTGGTAGCTTGTGGCGTGAGTGGTTTTGTAAAGGGCTTGTGAATATATATGTTTAAGAGAGAAGTATCAGAAATAAGTAGTCACCACTGCCAACAATAAATATATTCTATTAAAATAATAACTACAAATTATTTGCAAAGAATGTATAAACTTATTAATATATTTTGGAAACTAGTTAGGTTGATTTTACATAAGGTTAATGCTTAAACTGGCACTGATGTTACTGGCAGAATGACTGATTCAGACTGTTCTTGAAAGAATGCCTTCTCTTCATAGTTCAAATCCTCCCCTGTGAGAAGGGGTAGACAATGCTAACCAAGTTCATGAACTCTAAAAGACAAAGCTAACCCCAAGTCCTTTGAACTCTTTCGGTAACTGTAGTCTTCTACCTGGGTGTACCCTTTTTGCCAGCGAATGTTAGGATATTCTTGAAATAATATTTTTCAAATAAAATATATTTCTAGCATCCATCACATTATTCTTTCCAAAAATGCTGTTTGGCTTGGCGCTCTGACAATCCGTGAGGATCTGATCTGTAAACTCAAATTCTGGGCATCCAGTTTTCTAAGATAGTAGTTCATTGTAGCGTTTGATGCCCCTACCATGATAGATAATACTCGAGTAGTCGCCTACAAATCCTGTTCCACACATTCGGGTAATTGCTCATTATCGACAACCGAAGGACAGCCTGATCTAGGCTCATCTTAAAGGCTAATATCCCCAGTTTTGAAACGATTAAACCAAAATGCTGCAGTATTTCGGAGTGTGAGGGCATTCTTCCTTCCTCCTTCTACAGCATAAATTTCGCTTGGTTTTTTTTTTTTTTTTTTTTTTTTGTCAATAACATCTCAGAAGTCCGCGAAACAAAGATGTTTGGGGACATAATTGAATAAAAGATTAGTCAAAGTAATGTTTTATACAATCATTACTTTAGTTTTTTTTTTCATAAAAAATTGCCGTCTTGATTGTTTAGATAATATGTATGTAGGGCTGATTAGATTTAGAAAAACTAATTAGATCCAGTATTATTTGGTTTAGGATTTTTCAAATAACTATTGCTCTTTTCCCCATTGAAAACTATAGTTTCTTAGTAGTAGACTTATGATGACATCATTATTGTTATTTACTTAACGAATAATAGAAAATTATTCTTTTAATCTACACTAATTATTCTGTAAATTCATAAACAACTTTTTACAGCTCATAAAGACAATAAACTCATTTATAATTATTGATATTTATTTATTTCAAAACATTTGCTATCACAATAATAAGATAAGTAATTTTTTTATTATCACTCTCTCTCTCTCTCTCACACACACACACACACACACATAAATCATGATATAACACAAAAAATCTGGTGTGAAACACTC